>JASANE010004449.1:0-47523 GCA_030248225.1 Trileptium ribeirensis
GTTGTTTGTCCATGTACTTCGTTCAGTTACGTCTGTATACTAAGAGCTTAATTTTCCTAGCCTAGTCCAGTGCCTCGCAACTAGATGCACAATTAAAATATATTTATTTAGTCATTTGAAAAAATGTTCTAATACAACCAAAGGAAAACAACAGGGCTTGATTTTCCTAGCCTAGTCCAGGTGTAATTTTAGCAACTAGATGCACGATTAAAGTATATTTATTTAGTCATTTGAAAAAATGTTCTAATACAACGAAAGGAAAACAACAGGGCTTGATTTTCCTAGCCTAGTCCAGGTGTAATTTTAGCAACTAGATGCACGATTAAAATATATTTATTTAGTTATTTGAAAAAATGTTATAATACAACGAAAGGAAAACAACAGGGGCTTGATTTTCCTAGCCTAGTCCAGGTGTAATTTTAGCAACTAGATGCACAATTAAAATATTATTTATTTAGTGATTGAAAAAATGTTATAATACAAAAAAAGGAAAACAATAGGGGTCTTGATTTTCTCCAGTCTAGTCCAGGTGTAGTTTTAGCAAATGATATGCACGATTAAAAATATATTTATTTAGTCATTTGAAAAAATGTTATAATACAACAAAAGGAAAACAACAGGGGCTTGATTTTCCTAGCCTAGTCCAGGGGTAATTTTAGCAACTAGATGCACGATTAAAATATATTTATTTAGTCATTTGAAAAAATGTTATAATACAACGAAAGGAAAACAACAGGGGCTTGATTTTTCTAGCCTAGTCCAGGTGTAATTTTAGCAACTAGATGCACGATTAAAATATATTTATTTAGTCATTTGAAAAAATGTTATAATACAACAAAAGGAAAACAACAGGGGCTTGATTTTCCTAGCCTAGTCCAGGGGTAATTTTAGCAACTAGATGCACGATTAAAATATTTATTTCGATTAAAATTTGTCATATGACAGATACACAAGACTGGGCTCTCCAAATTGGGGGTGGATGGCCCTGGCATTTTCAGGTTCCCCTGGTTCAGAACAGGTGCCCCCCAATTTAAGGCCGCTGGCAAAATTTTGGGCTCCCCTGGTTCACCGCCTCTTCGAATTTTTTGTTTCCAATCGGTCCAATGTACATAAAATTTGATCAAAATTTGTACTAAAATTCCGTTCTGAAGCCAAAAATTTCGCAAATTTTGTCAAAACTTGCTTCAAAATAACTTTTTCTCTTTACCAAAACCATTTTGGCAGTGTTTCTGGCACGATTTATAACCGTTTTTTTTCTTGGAAAAATGCCCCCTGGCAAAATCGAGCGCCCTCCGATTCGGAAACAGGGGCCCCCTGGCAAAACTTTCAGCGAATGGAGTACCCAGCAAGAGGAGTCTGACATATATGCTAGTCCACGGTCGTTTTTGCGACTGTATTACTTTTAAAAGCATTTTTCCAAAATACTTAAAGTACAAATTAACCCAGCATTTTTCCAATACCCTGACTGTCGTAATGAATCCAGATTAATCAATACTACGTACAATAAAAAATAGCATTTTTCCAATACAACATTACAAGAAGCATTTTCGCCAGACCGAATTCTACACAAGTTTCTTTTTCGTGTCCGTTAAGGGCATTTTTTCTCTTGTAAACATTGGCGGATATGGACTAACTTCGGTTACCTGAATGACATAAACTTTGCGTGATACTTAGCTTCCGCTGATTTGAAGCAAGTAGCTTCAGTCAGGTCGATTACATTAATAATGATTCATCATTTTTCCGTTCTTCGTAATATAAAATTTACTATGTATTCCAGGGTATTATTGTACATTTTAGCCAACAATACTAAACGCTATTATTGCATTATATATGGAAATGAAAGAATGACTACTAGCTAATTTCAACCCAAATCCCGAACGCTGCTGAAACCGGCTTCCCCGACAACGTCAGTTTGTGGTATTCTAGTCGCGAAACTGCTCAGCCTGGCTGGTCAACGCCCTCGTCAAACTCTTCACACCTGTAGTACATTCCATTAGATAATCATTTCCTTCTTGTGTTCTCTGGTGCTGGTGCTTAGTCATAGTGATTCGAAGTCGGAAGATTCGGGTACCATAAAAGTAGTTCATTTTCGCCACCGGTCAGCCGTGTTTCCCACGGGTTCTCGTTGTGGCAAGGTCGTGCTAGAGCTTAAACCTATTTCGCGGATGACTATAATTGTTCTCATATAAAATACGGTTCGACCTATAATGGTTCTGCTGGGCTGTTGTTACCTATTCGAGCTTGTTTTTGCAAATTGACACATATAACTGTTCTTTGGAGTAGACCTGAACCTGTTCAATGTTACTGTAATTTAACGACCGTTCGTGGAATAACACGAATATCGTTATCGCTGATCGTGGTTGTTTGTAAATCGGAGCCCCAGTCAATTATTATTAATATGGTTCAACAAATAGTGGTCGGAATTTGTGCGATGGAGAAAAAGTGTCGGGCGAAACCGATGGGCGAGATACTGAACCGAATGCTCGAGCGCTATTCACGACTTAAGGTCAGCGTTTTAATTTATTTGTCATTGTGTTGTTATAAATTTTGGAAACGTTTTTTCAAAGGTGTTGAGAACACCTGTTATTATTAAATTTATTGAAATAAACTTACACTTAAACTATACTTTCCGCACCCGTGGCATTTTATAGTGACCCTTGTCAAACAATTATTGATGCCTCCCTAATAAGATTTTGGGTTCCACTAATTTATAGCCCTCTGGCATTTTTTGCTTCCCGCCGGTTCAAACACACACAATTATAATATATAACTGATTTATCAAAATTTATGCTAAATTTCGAAGGAACATTTTTTCGGCATTGATCAAACAAACTTGACACAGAGCTGAAACAAAAATTAAAAGATCCTCACTCAAGCCTAGTATTTCAATCTCTGATTGCTTTTTCGCAGCTATTCTGGTGTTTGTGCGTCTAATTTTACCGTAATTCATGTTATACTGCGGTCAAGCGCATGTCTTGCGGTGAAATGCTCGGTGATTTGACTATTGTATTCGTCCTTCAGAACCGCGTGTCTGTGGAACGCAGGCGGCCAAACAGCGCATAACCTCGACAAACTTTATCGCGTTTAAGTTGCTGGTTAAAGCAATACATTGTTATTCGTTGGAGGAGCCGATGTTGATTTTTTGACGGTTTATTTCAGATCGTAATATTCGAAGAGGATGTGATTTTGAACGCACCAATTGAAGATTGGCCCGTCTGCGACTGTCTGATTTCGTTCTATTCGGTCGGATTTCCGCTTGACAAAGCTATTCGCTACGTCAAACTGCGCCGTCCGTACGTGATCAACGATCTTCAGCGGCAGTACGATTTGCTCGACAGGTTAGTTAGCACATTAAGTTTTACCTCAGGAGTTTCCTTGAGCGGCTTATAAACTATTTTTGCCACCTGTTGTAGATGGAGACGAATAACATACGAACCGCTTTTTGTTGACGGATGATGAATGTCGCTGGATATAGAGTCACTACCTTGCAGAGTTTACACCCAGCACATGTCTTACGAGTACAGAAATTTCTCGTCATATTTTATTTGCAGCGCCTAATGTCAGTTGTTCACATATGTACGTTCCGCAGATCGAGGAATGCTGTTTTCCTTATGAATCGTACTAACCGAAACCATGGTGGACATAGAGTATTATTTATTAACAGTAGAAAAATGTTTTTGTTACTGCGTTTTGTAGCACTTCAAAACTAGTTTTTCTTATTCCAAGGTACACCTCAGTTCTCATTCTCTGTCATAGCCTGAACGATCGTCTTAGAGCCGTCTGAAATTTACCTATAATTGGTTAAATGTTGTACTGTTTTAGTACCTACAGTACAAACCAGCGGACCAGAAATGGCCATCGCATTTCGAGCGAGTGGCTCGCGCGAGATTTCGAAACTATTTAAATTAACTAATAAATTCTATTTTTAGAATAAATTTATTTCGAGCGAGCGACAGTCATTTTTGGCGGGTACTGTATGTGCTAAACGTGTTTGCACCGGAGCTAGCGAATCTAGCAAAGTTCCTTTGATTGGTGCGTGGAAGAGCAACATTTTCTTGATGTGTCTTCTGTCACAGTAGTTATCTCATTTCCAGATAAAGACCTTTACGAAGACTTTTTTGTAGGAATGTAAGTTTCTCCGTCATTTATTCTGAACAAAAATATAACATGAGACCAACACATTGTGTCATTTTCGTGTGTATGTTTGGGTTCTATAGTTTGTCCAGTTAATTCTGTTCGTGACTGTAGTTAATCGTTATTGTCATTGAGGTCGCACTTGCCTTTGTTGCGCGGTGTTACTACCGTATAGTATTTATGTCAGGGAAACTCGCTAAGACAACTCGCTATGTCGATATTTATATATTTAATGAAATTTATACACAACGATTGTTGTGGTTATTGTTTTGCAGAACCAAGACGTACGACCAGCTGAAAAGCGCCGGAATCAAATTGCCGCATCATACGATTTGTCGTCGTCTCGAGCACGTCGAGTCGCAGCCGCCTCCGCTGCCAGGGCTCCTTCCGGCCACCAATTTGGCATCGACCGCAAGTGCGCCCACACTCGCTGCGAAAAGCTCAGGCTCGGCTACATCAGGAGCACAGCATTGTGATCCAGGTTGGGAGAGTTTTGATTTAGTTGGACAGTTTTTGTTTCGGTATTCAGCAAGCCGTTCTCGAAAAAATATATGATAACATTTCCTAACAGTTATTTAGCGATACATTAATAGCGGCTGTTCAACTACCTATCACGAACTTTAGGCTAATATGTTTTTGTTTCTTTCCGTAACTGTATTTTATTGGTCAAGCTTATCCGAGGGTTTGTCGCTAGTCGCTGACTATAATTCAACGTTTAACAACAGGTACTTATAATTGCCATACCATTTCGTGGGCAATAAAAATTGAGTAAATTTTATTTTATTTAGTTGGCCAGTCCTGCTTTGTATACTATGATTGCTCGAACGCCACGTAAATCTATAATTAAAATGTTAGATTAAACAATAATGACTTATGCAGAAAAAAGCTATTTCACATTCAACGGGTAAGCTATATAACTTCTGTACCAGGAACACTTTTTACACCCTGCTCGCCGAACCTGAATGTGGGGAGTCACGATGGAAGATGTAACAAAAATATTTTTGCTACTAGCTGGATCGTTCAAACAATAACAGTTATTAACAAGAGTTTAATAGTTTCACGAATACCATCAACGGCTCAAACAAAGCATCTACAGTACCCGCCAAAAATGACTGTCCCTTGCTCTATACTAGTGCGTGACTCGCTGGCTTGAAATTTTATTTTAGAAATAGAATTTATTATTAATTTAGCATTCCTGGATTATTTGTGTCTATAGTAAGACATTTGAGTTGAATATATTTGTGTTTGGTTACAAATTTTATCATGTTATAGTTTAAAATGTTTTTAATTGGACAAGAAGCGGTTTTTAATATTGGCGGCCGTTATTTATTTAACGCTTTGTTGGACGAAATGTGAATCGTGAAATAATTCCAAATGGAATCTAGCCAGGAATAGGTTTGATAGCGGAAATTTTATTGGATAAAATTTTTTCAGCGTATTTTGAAATAAAATGTTAGTATATACTTTTAGTTCCAAGGCGTTTCATTCTACGTCTACTTTAGAGGATTAGGAAATATTAGGAAGACAAGTATTTCTCACTTAGTTTGAGGACGCCACTACTGGATAAATCACTAATTTTATATCGTTAAAACTGACTTTAAGCTAAAACCTTCGAAAAATAACTCCGCCGTATAATTGTTCGATTAAGTCTGTACCTGCGCTAGCATTATAAACCCTGCGCATCACAAATACGAAACCCTGCTCTGCCACTCCAATTTTGGTGCGTTTCACCGTTTTGGTGAGACGCCTGAAAATGGCAAAGTCATTTAAGTCGCCATGCAACGACAAGACATGTTATAGAGGACATTGTCTCTGTTATGATGCACAAGTGAAATTGACAGCCCAGTGAATTCTGAAATAGTCGATAAATGATGGAATTTCCATGCAGATACGACCATTTTGACACGTGGAGTCATCAGCTTACATCCTAAGGATATTAGAACTATCTGGTATTGTAATCGGCTGTAATTCATGCGAAAAAGTCTTTCAGTTAACAGCAGTGCCATCCATAAGCACGACACCGAAAATTTCATGAAATTTGTCATTTTCTTATGCCGTTCATAAAAAATTTACTTTAAATTTTATATTTGAGGAGGAGTTCTGTGAAATTTGAGGATTTGACAGTTTTTTACTACTGGAGCTGGATTACTCTATGCGGCCGGTATACATACTATAGATGCTTAGTAAAACAAGAAACTACTAGTACAGTGTGTCCAGACAATAGTAGCTGTTGATTAAAGTCATCATAGCTTAGTTCTTTAAGGGGCGGTTGGAACGGGGATATCGAGCCCCCGTCAGACATTGGCTGAACCATCAAAAATTTGATACAAAGTAAAAAATATACAATGTGTTTGAACAAATCGTTTACCAACAACATGGCGCTGCTACAGGATGTGGGCGGCAGAAAACCATGCCGAAATTTTTAGGGAGGAAATTTTCACTATCCCCTAAATATGTCTGCAAAATGTTTCGTAGATTACTTGAAACAAAATTTTACGTCTTCGGCTGCGCACACTAAATGTTTCAACACAAATGCGCAGTGATGACCTCTCTTACAGAAAATTCGTACTCCAGACCTCTATATTGACCATTCACATCGTTTGGCGGTGAAGGCTGCCTCGTTCCAATCTCCCCTATCCCCGTCAGAATTTCTGGATCTGCCAGTTAACTCAAATCTTTCATATAACTATTATATAGGTACTGTCCGTCGCATTTCGAGCAAGCTTGAGCGAGTGGCTTGCTCGAGATTTCGACTGGGAATGCGTCGAATGGCACTGGGACACAAATAATAGCTCGCGTTCTTTTGGTTGCGACCCGTGGCAGTGTGACTACTTCTAAGCACTCGTTTTTCCAGCAACTCGGAACTAAAGGCACTATTAAAAATGTTTATTCTTCGTAAAACAATCAGATGTAAGGCACGCAGTTTTAATACAAGGCTCTTTTAGAGTTGAGCTAATCTATGGTCACTTCTATACCTAACCCGTTCGTAGTACACTCTAACGGATCAGCACTCCTGTTGCCATTTCTTTCGTTCTATTACCTAAACCGAAGGCCTTAGGTTTAAGCCGTATATTATTTATTCCTATCTTATGTAACGCCCACCCGGAAGGAATGCACGAGGGTTATATTATGATCAACTAAGTTGTGATGGAAGTACAGCAACCTAGTTGGAACTTTGTCTCATTCACCACCAGCACCCGGAAGGAATACAAGAAGTTTCCCATTGTTTCTACTAATCTACTAAGTTTCTACTAATCTCGCTCATTCTCACTCAGAGGGGCTGACTCGGCCGAAATTTGACTTATCTATTACTAATAAATTATTTATCCACAAGCAAGAAAACACAAAGACATACGCTAAAACCAGAAATAATCAAGAAACGCGTTTGAGCAAATCCCTAATCCCTACAAATAATCACGCAATTCTTTGCGTGTAACTACTAAACTCGAAAATAAAGCAAATACAAAACATATGAAGAGCGTGCGAACTAAGCACATCAAACTCGGCGATGACAACTCAACTACTAAAGTCAGAATTATCAGAAAATAAACTAAAATCAAATTGAACATAATGGGTCAATAGCAAAGGAGTCTCATTAATCACGTGATTGACGATTCATGCTTTTGGACTTTTTGAAAGTTTCTCGACCAATGGGTTTTCCCCCAAAAACCTCTATTGGAGGCAACCCCCTAACGAAGTGATCCCGGAAACCAAAAAACTCAAATAAAATATATTAGCTAAAAATTAGGATGGTTTCATGCCTATAACCCCCCACTTACCTTAGGGGACCCCTTACAGTTATAACGAATGGTCGTTTGTAAACGAACATTGTTAAGTTCCTTTCTCTATGCATTTATTTATGTCCGTAACTGGAGCTTGTCTTATCGACGAGATGATCAATTCTGGTTGTCGAATACGTATGTAATTTAGAGAGATGTACACAGCTAGAAGCCACCAAGTATCAAACATGTTGCTCGAATAACTGAGAAGGTACAACCAACCGTTCTCGCAATGAGCAACAACATAAAGAAAGAATGGCTCTACAAAATGACAAGCGATTACCAATATACAACCATTTTCTTGTATTTTGGGTCTCATGGGCCAAAGGCACAACCGTTTTAAACCAACCCTGCAGCGTAAATAATGACAATAGCAGCATTTCATAAGCAGCCACACATGATAATAACTGCTCTACAAAATGAGGCCAAAAACACCTACGATGCAACTCAAGCGGTTGCCGATATATTAACATTTTTGTTTATTTTGGGTCCCACGGGCCCATGGAAAACCCGTTTTGATCCAATCCTTCAGCACAAATAAATGAGGCTAAAACACCTGTATAGCTCAAGCTGCAGGAGAGTTATTGTAATATTTTCGGTCCCATGTGTCCATTGAAAAACCATTTTGACCCCCTAAATAATGGCAATAATGTCACACTTTGCTCTGCAGCTCTTACAGAAGGGAAGATAAATTATTGCTCTACAAAATGGGACCCAAATCGTCTATATATCTTAAGCTCCAAAGTATTACTATTTTCATACATTTTGGATTCTGTAAGCCCAATGAAAAACTTTTTGGCCCAAACCTGCAGCGTAAATAATGAAGATAGCCGGGTACCATTTGCAACTACGTAGAGGATGCTTGCTCTACAAAATAAGACCAAAACACCCAAATATCTTGAGCGGTTTCGGAAAAATTACCGCGTTTGTATATTTTGGGGTTCATGGGCCCATTTTAGAATTCGTATTAAACCAAACTCTACAGCGTAGGAGAACGGCGTAGCAAAAAAATTATTTACATACAGTCTTGTAGAGGCTTATTAGTTGCTCTGTAAAATCAGCCCTAATTAATTCAAATAACTGCAGTATATACTCGCCAGAAATGACCGTCGCATTTCGAGCGAGTGGCTCGCTCGTGATTTCGAAACTATTTAAATTAATTGCAAATTCTATTTTTAGAACAAATTTATTTCGAGCAAGTCGCGCGCGAGCGACATTCATTTTTTGGCGGGTACTGTACACCGGTTTTCGAGTTGCAATTATTAACGTGGTTTTTTGGGCCCCATCGAAACCTGGCTCGAGCCCGTTTTACGCTAGTTTTGTTGGAATTGGACACCGCGCCTTTGGAAAGGACACAAATATACCTTTCAAGCTTTCAAATTTATTAAAGTGCGAATCAATCCACCCAGCAAAATTAGAGTTATTTGTGTCATCGTAAAAACCCAATAACGGCCATTCTAAAATTTCACCACTGTTACGGCAAGTATAAATTCTTCGCTTCGCCTGTTTTACTCAGTACACTCAGAAGTCAGTAACAATTTATCATTATTATTTGCTTGTGATCGTTATATTATTGAAGGACTGTCGGGTTCCACAAAGCCGCCGAAATTGTCGTCCACGCGGACTCCGTCTCTTGAGGGTGCGGTCGGTGGTCATGGCAGCTGTTGCGCGGCTGAAGAAGACGGCTTGGTCAAAGAAATTGATGACCTTATCGAGCTCAACGGTCAAGTGTTCAACAAGCCATTTGTCGAGAAGCCAACTTCGGCTGAAAACCACAACATCGTTATTTATTTTCCCTCGGGGGTGGGCGGTGGCTCGCAGTGGCTTTTCCGAAAGGTTTTGCTTTCGATAGTTATATGGATTTGTCAGAACAGGCAAACAAAGCAACACTTATTACATGGTTTTGATTTGTCTGAAAGTGTTTCGAAAAATTTTCGGATGCTGATCACTATACTGTTAATTGTATCGCAGTTAGCAATTTGATTACAATAATTATTGCAGCTGTTGTTTTGATTTGTCTGAAAGTGTTTCGAAAAATTTTCGGTGCTGATCACTATACTGTTAATTGTATCGCAGTTAGCAATTTGATTACAATAATTATTGCAGCTGTTGTTATATCGCGACAGGACTCATAGCGACCGGTGTATTAGACTAGAAGGGGTGGGTTAACCCAAGAGCACGTAGCATGCAGGTGACCTTCAACTATTTAATGTATTAGAATGACAGTATATGACATCACCAATGTTTCGGTTGGAAGATAATCCCATGGGATACAGTGACCATTCCGAAATTGGAATACCGGTCACAGATAAGTTTAAGTGTCTCAAGTCCTCGTTTTAGGCCACTTCATAAAACTGCATGGGAAAGGAAAATTTTAGAAGTTTTAATTGCACAGGGAAAAATTTAGTGGCTTTTTGCCGAAACAAGGGAAAACTCACATATCTTTTAGCCCATCAGCGGAAATTTGGCTAATTTGTAGTCGCGTTTAAAAATACTTGGTGCAAGAACTGGAAGAAGGCTACATTTATCTGGGAAGCATGAACTGTTTCGTAGTTAACATACCTGACCCCTACCCATAGATGTAAAAGTCTGAAAATAACAGAATGATGTTGTTTCAGGTTGGCAACAAGAGCAGCGTTTACAGCAGTGAAAGTTCTATCCGACGTGATGGATCCTACATTTACGAGGAATATTTGCCGACAGATGGCGTTGATGTTAAGGTAAGCTGATGCTGCCATATTTTTGTGCGAAATTTTTGGCAATATTTTCAAATCGATCCGGGTTTATACTGCACTGGTTTTTTTCTTTGATTTTGTCGCACACATTAAAAAGTCACTACATAGTGTGCCGTTTTTCAACAATGTCGTATGTCGTGGAATGTTGTATGTAATTTTTGCAACAATTATACGATTATTGTTGCATTTCTTAAAATAGGCAAACTGAATTCGCCGTATATACGGGATATTTATACTAGATTTTCTAGCGGTGTTCGAACAAATTTTAAGAGCAAATTTACTAAAATCCTACACTAATCACAGAGAACAGAGAGAAAAACCTGGTCTGATTTAGTTATCCATGAACATATTATGGGTACGTATGAATTTAGAAGTCCATGAACCTGGCCTGTCCACAGCCTTTCGAAAAGTGGGGAGACTTTGGGGGCCCTCATGTTCATTCTCAGGGGAAATTTCAAAGTGAGGCTGGGAATAAGTTTTACGTAAAAATACTAAATATTTTCATATATTCTTACTACCGTGAATGTATTGTCAAGCTAAAACGGATGTTTTAGCATTATAATAGTGGTATTTTTAATGTTTAAAAAGAATTGTAAACCAAAAACTAAATTTTCTGAAAAAAATTTTGAATTTAGTTGAACATTATTTGAACTTGGGGTATCGGTCGAGTGGGGAGGACGGACATGGTGAAAAATCTCACGAACACGTGGGGATTTGGGAAGTGGGGGTCCCCCACCCTACAGCCCACCGTGAACAGGCCAGTGAACATGGCGGTGTAAATTTAGTGGTCTAAGAACATGGGTCGGGTGTCAGTCACTGGTTCAAAACCCTGGGGGATGTGGAATTGGTGGTCTAAGAATGGTGAGGTAGTCTCCATGTTTATGACCCACCAAGTAGGTCATACCTGGGGATGAATTGGGATAACGGCGTAAACGACTGTTACGTACCTTGTACGTTAATATGGGAAAGCTAAAGAGTGTTACACTTTTCAGTTGAGTCGATAGTTATCGACCATTAGTTAGTTAAACGCAACTGGTTCTTGTACAATTCTCGCCACTTTTTCCAGTCGCCTTGTCGAAGAACAAGCGAGCATCGAGCTATATTTGTATAATTTCAAAGTATAATAATTCTATTTCCCATGAGTAGCCTTTGATCTTGTAGAGAACAATAAGTATAGCGAGGACTGTAGATTGTTCTTAGCGTCGAAACACAAAGTTGCCGTCGGTCAGACTAGTGCTACAGAAATAAAAGCGCGGTTTTCGCGATTCGTTGTCGAAAAATTAGCGAATAGCAGTTGTACGGCGCTGTTAATTTTTCGTCAGCTCTTTGCCAAAAATTTGCTTTTGTTTTATGTCGGTAACAACTGTACATGATACTAAACCCGTAACCATGAAGTTAACTGTACACGTATATTTCTATAGTGTAACATTAAATGTCTTGACCGTGTTTGTAGAAAATACAATGATGCATCTAAATATTATGATGGTCATGCCATGGCAGGACATGTGTCTTTATGTTGGACAGAGTTTTCCGATCCGAATTCGTAAAATTGTTGCTATTATCCAGTTTTCAAGCCTAATCGAAATCAATAGAAATCGCAATCGGTCGAAATTCTATTTTAATCGAAATCGATCTAAATTGCATTTAGTCTAAATGTATCTAAATTTTTCTTATCTTGAAACTATTTTAAATTTATTACAATGTGTCATAACCGTGGGTTCTCGAACAGAACCCACAAATTCCTGTTTGTCCTGTCTTTCGAGACAGAACTCACTTTATTATGATATTTTTGTCATAATGTGAGTAAAAATGTGTTTGTGGCTCTGTGTTTACGTTTTGTTGGAGGTACAAGCTTGAAGTTATGTTTACTTGAGAGTTCTCTTGCAGATGATTCGTTTGATGTCAAATTTGACCACATTATCTGTGTAGAAAAATTTGGCAGATCCCATGGACCCCTAAATGAAATTGTTCATAGTATTTTCGGTTTTTCGTTATTTTTTCAGCACGGCCTAGTGGCATACCGGTAGTCGCTATTGGTGATATATAGTGTTCTAGGGCCACAATATGAAAAACGAAGACACATTTTTATTTTTTCGAGATCTTTATCCTGAAAGGGTGAACTGGCCTCTGAATTGATTTTAAGTGTGTTTTTCGGCCTAGAAAAAACTTATTGTGCAACGGAAAATATACTTTTTACCTTTCCATCGGGTCGGCGGGTTTAAAGAAAAGGCTTTTTTCATATGTTTATCAGCAGTTGTTTTATGCTGTTCGAGATGTTGGTTTTTCTTCACGACTTTCTTGCTGTTTTGCCCTATTTAGCGACATTGGTATTGTAGGTGCATAAATTTGGTGATTTTGGTGTAATAGGTGACGTTATAGCGCTCATTTTAAAAACTCCTCGGTAATTTCATTTGTCAGTTAGTTATGGCCGCTGGAAAATGGCACCTAAACTGCGTTAGTAGCAGCGATAATTATTTTTATGTCCATTTTACATATTTTAAGGTCGTTTCGTTCTAGTACATTCAATATATTTTTTATAAAAATTAACATAGCCCACTACACGGAGTGTCTTTCAATAATTTTTAAAAAATTTGTAACTGTATCCTGAATGGTCGCTTCAGGCGAATTACTCGTTTTTAGCCTGTTTTAGCTATCTTTTAGCCTGAATGGTTGCTTCAGACAAATTACTCGTTTTTAGCCTGTTTCAGCTATCTTTTGCCTTCCGATCATACATTTTGTAGCCGAAATTTTGTCCAAGCTAAATATCGAAAATTCGTTTTAAAATTAAAATAAATTTATAAAAATGCGTTTTGTGATATCATTTTTCTCGAACTTGTTGAAACGGCTGGATTTTGGTTATTTGTGCTATTTTCGGCCTCGAAATGCCAACCTATTTTGTATTTCTGGCACCTAGTTTTATGTCACGCTTTCCAACTTCAATGGAGCAAAAACAAGAAATTTTCAATTTATGAGTTCAGATGATGTTATAGACATCCCAAATCTTCAAAAATGTAATTTGGTGGCTCATTATTTTAGATATCGAATTAATTTTATGCATACTTATGTCACGCAAGGTGATCTGGATTGGTGAGAAATGGGCATTTTTTGCCTAGAATGGTGCATTCGGACGACGTTATAGACGTCGCAGATTATATAAAATTGCCAATTTGAGGCCTAAAATTGACAATATCACTAATTTTAGTCTTTTAGTATCAATTTTATGTATGCTATCGCAGATTATTAAAATTTGCCAATTCGAGGCCTAAAATTGACAGCATCGGAAAGCTTGGTCGTTCGGGATGAATTTTATGTATACTATATCACGCGAACTGACCCAGATTGCTGAAAAATGAGTGTTTTGGGGGGGAATGGTGTATTCGGATGACATTATAGAAGTCGCGGATTATGAAAATTTGTCATTATAAGAACCAAAATTGCGAACCATCAGTCATTTTAATCTTTGAGCAACAATTTTATGTATTCTGTGTCATATTGTCCATCGTCCAATAATTTATAGCGTACAAATTGTATTGTTATAGTTAACCAAAATAATAATTATTGTTGTACAGCTTGGAAATGTTTAAATGAATGAATTTAGTAAAAACGTTTTAGTAGCGAGGAAACGTGATTTAATTTGTGGAAAATGAGGTTGACTAGAGGAAAACATGCCTTTAACGGTGAAAGAAAAAAGAAGTTCGAAAGGGCACTTTATTTTAAATTTATACAATAATTGTATTGGCAAAATACTGCTATTAACATTCCACTAAAAGGAAACAATACATAGAATGTGTTAGAAAAAAGCTCTACTGGAAAAGAGTTCACTTTGTCTTTATAAATCCATTCATACATAATATTAGATAAATGGTTTGGGTTTGTTCGTACTTTAGGTATTTTGGAAAAATGCTTTAAAATTCAGCCGCAAAATTAAGGTGGACTAGCGTATTGGTGAAATCCTTGTTTGAACTTTTCATAGGTAGAATAAATATAGCAAATTTATGTTTGACTCGTCTGCTTATGCCTGTGACAAAATTTTGACGAAGGGCAAGACCGGTATCTCGGGCCCATATTGCACAATTAAGGACAAGAATAAAGGCAAATTGTTAGTAGAAAATTCGCGAATAACATTTGGAAAGCTCCTAATTTTCTGCCAAGTGTTCGCGGATAATTCGCAGGTTTTTAGCACACATGTTAGTGAAACATTTGCTTTTATATCTGACCGTAACTGTATACATACATATCTTTGGTTTTGGCAAATTATGTGTGACGATATTAGAACGCCTTGTTAGGAAGGTGTCTTTTATATGAAATTTCGGGCTTGCAACGACGCAGGGATTTCGTTTGAGATTGCAATGGTAAATCATACTACTACGGTATAACTTTACATATAGCGATGATGGTACATATGAGTACTTACTTTTAGGTGTATGCGGTGGGACCATTTTACGCTCATGCCGAAGCACGAAAATCGCCAGGCCTCGACGGCAAAGTCGAACGTGACCGAAGTGGCAAGGAAATCCGGTATCCGGTGATTTTGTCGAATGCCGAGAAAATGATCGCTCGTCGTGTAGTCCTGGCATTTCAGGTTGGCTTTGTTTATTAATTATTATGATACAATTTATACATACTTTATACTGGGCTGAAGGGAGACTACTACAATAGTTCGCCCAACAGCCGCCTAGAGCTAGACTGGGGTTCCATGGTTCAAAGTGCCAATAACACCAAGAAGTTCGCATTCCTGACAACGTTATCCGCCCGATTTGTAATATTGCTTTTTCTGTTACTGTACCACAATGTGAGTGTGTTCTATTTTTCTAATGGTCCTGTTTGGGTCTGAGCTCAGTTTCCAAAACTTAATTCTGTTTCAGAGGGGCTTTGGCTGACACCTGCATACAATTTCAGGGTTCAAGGGCTTTTAGAGTGGTATATACATCAAACACAGCTTGTTACAGGTCACTAAACAAGATGATAACTTTAAAATGAAACCACGCTCGCTCCGTTTCATCTTCGCTTTCGAGACTATAGTTTTAGCAGAATCAATGCTTGTTATTATATTGCATAAGAGAAAGCTAATGGTTGCTATTCTTTCGAAGGGGAACTGATATTTTATTCGAGAATCGTACGTGAAAGATTAATGTTTTGTCAGTAATTGCTACATAATATGCTTTAATAATATATCGCGAACGTACTGCTTATGATGTTTACGTAGGATTTGCTTTTATTTATATCCGTGATTGTACTTTATTTAATTTTAGCAAAATGTATGCGGCTTCGATCTGTTGCGATCGAACGGTAAGTCGTACGTATGCGACGTGAACGGATTTTCGTTTGTCAAAAATTCGGTCAAATACTACGAAGACTCGGCGAATATTCTTGGAAACATGATTATGCGTCGCCTGGCACCGTATCTTCAAATCCCGTGGACGCCTCACTACCAAATTGGTGAGTGACTGCTCTGTTTGTTGTTGGGATTTTTGGTCTTTCTAAGGATTACCTACGACTTCTCTAGTTTGCGTTTGTTGGATACCGGTTACGTTGACTCATGATATTCCCTTTTTTCAACCAGAACCCAGACGATACTGCTTTATCAATAGTAGAGTAGTTCCTAAAAAATGGTGCCAGCTGATAAACTAGACCTATTTTGCCTATTGAGTGTTCATTTAACATGTTTTCACAATTTCGCTGCAACGGTGATCAGATTTTTGTTTTATCCGTTTGTAACAACTTTTACGAAATGTCGATTGCAGTGCTAAAAACTGGTTTACAAAATACTCAGAAATAAGATCATCGCTCATTTTAGTATATGAATAATTATTTGTGTTTCAGAAGATCCGCCATTAGCACAAACGACAACGGGCAAAATGATGGAACTTCGCTGTGTTCTTGGTGTCATCCGCCATGGCGATCGGACGCCGAAACAAAAACTTAAAATGGAAGTTCGACATCCGAGGTTAGCTTCTGACTTGGGATAAAAACTCTATATTAAAAACAATCATAATTTTAGTGGCTTCTCTAAAGTGGGTGGGTTTCGGGCTCCTGACATTTTTCGGTGCCTCCTGGCAAAAACGGGTGCCCCCGGTTGGGGCCCCTTGCATAATCTTGGCTCCCGCGACAAAAAGCCCCTGGCAAAATTTTTGGTTTTTCCAGGTAAAAACACCCCCAGATGCCATTAAAAGTTGACAAAACTTTCCCAATCATCTCATTCCACAGTTTAAAATTTCACTAATTTCAGCAAAAAATGGGTGAAAGGCTGGTTTTAACGTCAATAAATACGTTTTATCACCGTTTCTGAGGCTATTTATTAACAATTTTTCCGTTTTTCTCTGAAAAATATTAAACATTGAAAATTTTTAAATTTTAACCCCTCAGCTCGCCCTCCCACCCTCCAGTTCAAGCTGGGGACGGGGGCAGTTTACACCCCTGGAAAAATCCGTTGCCCCCAGTTCCGAACAAGGGGCCCCCGGTTCATGCCCCTGGCAAAATTTTCAGCAGAATTTCTTAAATTATGGCTTCCAAGCTAGGATCATCCATTTCGTTCCAGTACAACAAATAGCTTGTCCTTTTATTGTACATCGCGGAGTTTGAATTTGCCGCATTAACCCTTCCATGGCCAACTCTGAGACCATAATTGGCACTGGCCCATAATGCTACCCGTTGTGCTAACTGAGATTTATCGTGTGCCACATGTTTGCACGCGCGTTGTTATTCGTTCTTTTTGTTACGTTCCTTAGGGAACAGAGTAACAGATCCCAGATAGCTCAGTGGTTTGCGGAAGCCGTTGTCACCACTTATTGCTGTTCGACTGTCGCGCCGGATTGTGTTTGTCAAACATTAATCGATAAACAAACTAGCTGAGCGTCAAAGTGTAATTTGCGAGCAAGGTATTGATCGCACTTGTTATAAAATTGTCCTAGTTTCGTCGGTATCGTTTAGAGGCGATTGTCTGGAATTTGTAAAATGTCAGTTGTAATCATTTTGCGGAGATAAGCCACGAACGCAGGTTCGACGCTTGCCGATATTACACAGTAAAAGCAAAGTTTGCCACGGTGTTTTACGGAAAAATTTTTTTGGGCCAGGTTCTACGACGAACGAGGTATAAGCTTAGTTGATTGTTGACAATTTATCTATTTTGACGTAATCCAAGATTGATAAGGTTTCTTAGTTGACCGGTTTCGTGATTGGCTACTTAGTTTTAAGATGAAGCTAGCTCCATTAAAAAACTTATTTATTTCCGTATTTTTCTTCTCATTTACATAGTTTCGGACGGAAATAGAAGTAAATCTTTTCGAATGATTCGCGGCAGTTCGTAAAACATTAATTCCGTTCAATTGCTATTCGCGAACTATGTGTTGTTGTTTCTGTAGCTTCCAGTACGCTCCAAAATGACTGTCGCTCGCTCTTGACTCGCTCGAGATACGCTAGAAAAAAATTTTTGTTCTAAAAATAGAATTTATTATTGATTTTAATAGTTGCGCAATCTTAAGCGAGCCACTCAGGCTTGGACTCAGTATTTCAGACTCGGTAGCGACTCGCTCAAAATGCGACGATCATTTTTGGCGCGTACTATATCTGTATTTTCCAGATATTATGAACATGTCATCGATGTTCCTTTATACGAATGGCAGTCACTGGTTTCACCAATGGGATGGTTTTGGCAAAAAGGGTGCTCCCGCCAAGGTCCCTGTCAAAATTTTGTCTCCTGACTCAATTTTTGGCTTCCCCAGGTAAAATACATGCGGTTGCTTAAAAACTGGACAAATTTTTTTTGCAAAAATCTTTTCCGAAACTTAAAATTTCATTAATTTCAGAAAAAAATGGTTGGAAAGTTGGCTATTTTATAACAATAGAGACTTTTTTACACCGTTTTACAGCCATTTATTAACAAGTTTAGCGTTTTGCGTTTTTGCTGTAAAATATTAAATTTTGACGCTAGCTTCTTCGTAAAAAGAGTCCACGGTTATTTGAGAACTGTATGGGGCTACTGGACCTTGCGGTGGCGTTTTGAGTTTAACAGTTTTTACCTTAATTAAATGGTTGTTCGGTTCCGAGAAAAATGAAAAACTTAATTCGGGGACAAATATTGTTTTTTCTCCTTAACCTTTTGTTATTTTTTTATAAATAATTATTTATGATTTGTTGTGTGTTTCAGGTTCTTCGATTTGTTTCGCAAATACGGTGGCTTCAAAAAGGGTCAACTGAAGCTTAAGCGACCGAATCAGCTTCAAGAAGTGCTCGATTTGGCCCGCGAATTGCTCGCCACGTTGGACAGCGACGGCGGGGAAAGTTCACCCCAAAGTAGCGGAGATGACGCCGGGCCAGCTGAAATAAACGCAGAACTTCGGTGTCGAGGTGAGAGGCTTAAAAGTTGACAATCCAAAAGGTTTGGGTAAAATGTTTAAATACATCAACCGAATTGTAATTAAATTGATTTTTAAGAAAATTTGGTATGTTTAGAATTTTACTCAAGCACAGCGCTCCTGTATATTCAATTTTCTTAATGCTGCAGGACCGTTCAAAAAATTCGAACGGTGCACCAAATTGTTGATACTGAGCTAATGGACCTAATAGGCGTTGAGATTGGGTATAGAAGGTTCACTAGGCCGCTATGGCTATATTCAACACCAAAACTGTTACCCTGGTCTAACTACTAAATTCTTCAGATCAAATTTTGCCTATTATCCTCCTCATGTATTGTCTGTGGTCCATAGAATCAACAATGTCGGCAGGTGATGTTGTGTGGATACGCAGCCAAAGCAGCCACCATTTGCTCGTATCAGCTGTTTGTTTCTGTTGCAATTTTTTCCGAACTACACGGATTGGTCCAGAAACCTTCGTCGTTGCTGTCGCTGGACTTCTCGATTATTCCAGTTCTTTTAAACACGGTAAACACGCTAGGCAACATTGCGCTCAAACAAGCACTCAGACCGTACATCTTCCTTGTCGATATCGATTTCCTACCGATGTTTGGCTTGTACGATGTTCTACGTTAAGCTATTGCTTCACAAGACGATATGACTCAGGAAGCTTTAATTGTGCCCGCCTTCGAAACCCAACAATATCGTTTTGATTATCCATGGCCAAAAACCGAGCTACTACGCATGTTAAATGTCGGGCAGCTTTTTACGTTCCGTTGCCGAGATTTTACGGTGGAATCGAGCACGTTAGAAGTGTTCTCGTATGGCTCAAACCACACTTTCAGACAATATGCCTAAAACTTCTACACCCGTTTTTGAAGGTATCACAATTTTACCTCAATATATTTAGCAAAAAGATATATTTTAGCTACAGAATTTAATAATACTCATTGAACAAATGCTAATTTTTCGATTATTCCGGTTGTTTTATCGCCAAGTGTGTACACACAAATGTAGTTATCACATTTTGTTTTCCGACTCTGACGTGACTGTTTGAAAATAGCGCTACGAAAACTTTCGCGAAGAACGCTAATACTCATTGAACAGCTGCTAATTTTTTTGTGAACGGTTCTCGAAAATGTTGCATTTTAATTTGGCTGCGGCCTATTCAAATTCTGGGTGTATCGAATGGCTTGTGTACGTCAGTTGCATGTATTCTTCACACCAAATCATCCAGTTCGGATCCCATAAATCTGTGCAAGTTCTATCAGATCGGATGAGACGCAATGTGAAAACACGCCGTTTCTAACCGTAACAGTATAAGATTACACGTTAAACAAAAAATAAATGATGGTTTTGCCATGAAAAGGGCGGCTGTTCAAAAACTGACGTAATTGTATAATTATTAATAACATAGATAATGAACGCCTCAAACACACCAGCTTGCCTGGCGAAAATTCAGAGCATCATCTGTCAGTACGTTTTCGAGTAATGTGTTTCTTGTTATGATTTTTTGTTCTGTTTTTCGTCATTCCTAAAGTTAAAATTGTGAGTACCTCTAAAGCCAGAGCCCCAACGATGAAGCGATGGCCAAACTGAATTTATTCACTCTACTCAGTACATTACGTACATTGGATGTGATGCATCAGATTGTTTAACACCACTAACAGTGATGGGCTTATCTAAGCTTCCACTCGAATAGAAAATGGCCATAATATATGAAATGTGAAATAAAAGTGCCAGCTGTATTCAGTGAGTCTGTCCCCATCTCCAGAAATTCCGGCCCATACGCTGGTTTCTCCAAAGTAGGAAAAACCCGGCATTTATCGGTGCCCCTGGCAACAAAACCGATGCCCTAAGTTGGGGCCCTTGTCAAAATTTTGGCTGTTCCAGGCAGAAGTTTTGGCTTTTTGCGGTAAAAATATCCATCAGTAGACAGAAAACTTCACTGGATTTTTACAAAAATCTCTTTGGAATGTTAAAAATTTGATTAATTTCAGCAAGAAATTGATTGAAAAGGTGGTTTTAAATTGATAAATATTAAATTTTAATTTTTTTCACTTGCAAAGCCGGGGCGCCAGCGATTCAAGCCTGGGGACCACAACTCATGCCCCTGGCGATATCCAGCGCCTCACAGTTCTTAATCAGGGCACCTCCCCCGATGCGTGTCCCCCCCCGACAAAATTTTTAGCAAATGGCCAAACCAAATACTAAGTCTGGACTTGTAACTGGAGCCATAAGCGGCGTCTTCGCAATCCGTAATGTTCGCACGTATAGCTTCAGCTTTTTTGTTTGAACATTTATTGTGTTTGCTTACAGCTATATCACTCAGCCGCTCATTGCCTGGTCACATGCTCGAACATGTTTCGGACGGAGGAGCCATGACTGGATCGGCGTCGATTGATAGCATAAATGCAATTTTGCCGCGAACTAAATCGATGAAAACCCGTCCCCATGATGCTTACTACGACCATGCCATGACGTCAAACAACCTACATCATGGGGTGTCGAGAGTTACAGTTGATTCAACCACTGCAGCTGCATCATCAAGCGTTCTTGGTCATTCACCAGGATGTATTTATAAAAAGCCCGACACTCTTTCAATTGTTACCGATAACAACATTTCGTCGGATTCAAAACTAAACATTATCTCGCCGACATCTTTGGGGATCGCAGCACCGATAGCTTCACCCGACGACGCTGCTTGTTGTATCATGCCGACATGTCATCAGCATTCTCCGAGTTCACTGGTCGATCCATGTCATCCACCGCCTTCATCGACAAGCGATGACGCGGAATCATGGGAGACTGACTATCGTAGTCCTGCTATGAGCGCGATGAAGCAGCAGCTGTCGGTCGACGAGGAAGCCAACAACAGCGATGAGGATAATAATCGTACCATCACTGCATCGACGAAGATTGACAATCTTCGTCATGACTTACAGCGAGCGTCCTACTGGACGACTGGTCAACAACAGCTAAGAGAAGATGCATGCGACGCTGTTGTAACTGATTTTCGAGAGGTGCAACGGCGACGCAGTCAGCATCCCGGTGGCGTGACGTCAGCTTCTGCTGTGGATCAACGTGCGGAACGATACCTGACGCGACCTGCGGCTGGCGACGGATGTCTGATCAATGGTCATGCCGGGCAGGATTTGGACGAAATGCGATCGAAATTGGAGCAGGTCAAGGACGTGCTTGAAATGTAAGCCATCATTTATATTAACGTGTTCAAATTTGGAAAACGCCCACAATGTCGTTGATGTAGAGGTATTAGTTGTAACGCGATTTTTTTCTGCCGAATGTGTAAGTCGGACTATGCAACATTATGATGGCGTAATATTTTTCCTACAGTCGTGTCACCATTTGAACAAAAACCTTTAGTAGGAGACTTAGTGGCAACCAAGACAACAGGGTAGAAGTTGAACCTGGCCTCTCCACAGGGCCAAAATCTTACCTGAGGGCCATCGGGTTTAAAAATTTTGTTTAAAATTTTTCATACCGTTTACTCCAGCTGTGATGTAACCATACGTTGTCATATACACATGAGTAAAGTTCCAATACAACAAAACAAAAAATACTAACTCAGCAAATTATTGCCCTATGAAACGTAAGTAGAACAAATACTTTCAGTATGAATTTTTCGTCATGACCCAGAAAGATTAATTGGAGTTTATCATCAGCTGGAACAAAGCTGTAAAATCTTTGTAACAACATGTTTACCCAGCCATTCAGAGATTATTCGGTGTATGTAAGAATTGAAGTTCGACTTGATATGCATAACAGATATATGGATTGTTTGGAGGTCAGAGACTGGAACTTTTAAAGTTGGACATTGCATCACTGAATATACAAGCTTGGCTAATGTAAATTGACTTAAGCGCCAGCCAGTGCGTTTGTAAATTTTGTAAATCAGTATACATTGGAGTAAAGTATCATGCTCGCAACGCAGCCAGAAACATCGTTCTTGGCAAACAATTATTATTGAAACTGAGGAGCGGCATCCGCTTGTCTTATTTATTTTCTGCAGATATTTTGCGTTAAAACCGTATAAACCAATAATTTCAAATTTGCTACGGAATAACATGTGACAAACGTATGTCTTTTAAAGGTAGGCGATAGGAAATTTTCTCCACGCGTTGTTAGCACATTCAGTGTAACGCTGTTTACACAATGCTGCATCGTTAAAAGCATTTTTTTATGCTAAGAGAACAAAAATCGACAAACTGCATCTTGATCCATAAATAAATATTATTGACTTCCTCGGCCTTTTCAAATCTCAGAGATACAATACTGTCATCGCAATACATTAAATTTAATGTTAAGTTTATTTTAACACATTTGTAACCCAAAGTATGTATTTTTCTTGCTTCATGGTTTGATATATATAAAAATTTCGAAGACCGGGTTCCGGTTTCGCATCCGGTTTAAATGGATAGTTCCGGTTACAAGTTCCTTTTCCGGTAAATTTCGGTTCCGGTTATACCATGCCTGGAATGTCTGAACTGCGCCTCCAGTTCGAACCTGGGGTATTTCGACCCACGTTAGCTGTGCGAAACAGTTCCCTCAGGTCAACTAGGGTCTTGTAATTGGACATTATCGCGTTTTTCGTGCATTTACAACATGTATTATTATTGTTGTTTCTGCTGCATATTTATTATTTACCTACTTGAAAATGCATCTTTTACTAAGGATTTTGCCATGTATGGTGGAAAAGCAGCATTAAGTTTTGGGCACTGCTGAAACAAGGTGGGAGGGGGATCAGGTAATCGTCATACAACAAAATTTTTGGTATATTTGGATTTAAGTCAACGAGCTGAGTTCAATGCTATAACCATTTTCGGACAATTGTTTTGGCTCAGCACCAATGTACCAAGGTACGTTAAAAAATCGAAAAAAATTCTTTCCAAAGTTCGACCTATAATATATACACCATACCACGCAGCTCGATGACGAAAGTCTAATGGTACCAATCTTCACTTAATTAAACCACACAGTGATTAATTACTTTAAAAACTAAACAAACAAAACAAAAATGCACTCACATTTTATATCTTAAACCCGATACATCTTCCGGATTTGATGAACCATGGCAGCGAATGGATGAGCAGCAAACTGGTGCACCATACAAATTCATCCAGGTATTTGTCGAACAATCCATCCGGAACACCCCTAGGGTCTCGAAAAACATTTTTATCTGACCCCATAACCCGTCAATATTCTGGGTGTGAACTTTAGCGTTACTAGGACTAACGAATTGTCTATTATTGTGATTAACCCTTTCATGGATGTACGGTTGCGATCGCGGCAATCTTGGAAACCCATGAATATGTGTAACAAAGCTATCGGTGAGTACACGACTTCCTGGGCGGACATGTTGGCAAATTAAAGGCATGATGACGCCATTATAGTTCTCGCCGTAACCCGGAAAAGTACACACCTTTATGTTCCGCGTTCAGCATTCCCAACATGCAGCCATGTTTCCGACGAAGTAACCCACGATTACATTTATGTCGAAAAACGTTGATTCGGTAATTCATCGTCAATCCCTGGGCCTCCTAGTATGATATCTTGTCAACTGCCCCGTTCATAAACCACTGAAATGTCCCGGCAATAATTGTACCAGTCAGATACCGCGTGCTCCGAAACTCCAACTTCGTCCACTCCATAATGAAACCGCTCCTTAAATTTTTGATCAAACCGACCATAATCAGAAGGGCTTTATCGAGAGGCAGTTTATGATTAAAAAAGAAAGAATTAATACGAATTGAATATTTTTTCGACTTTGCCATTATTAGGCAAACGTCAACAAATTTTACATTTAACTGTGCAATTTCATGTTGCCCGATACCATTATTTGGTGAAATAGTATTGTTATTTTTTTGGTCTACCGCGGGTAGAGATATTTCAAATATAATATCTGTAAAAATACCAAATCTAAGGCTTTAGGCTGAGACTAAGTCTAAGTGTGAGACTAAGCTTAAGCCTGAGACTAAGCTAAGCCTGAGACTAAACGTAAGCTGTGCTTCCAGTAAACATTACGCTCCAATGCATCAAACATATCTAACCAAATTTCAAAATATATATTTTTCGTTTGCATTCCCAAAGTCTGACCATATATTATTACCAGGGCAACCCATTGAGATATCGCTAAATTTTGGTGTTTTCTCTATAACATTAGCCAAATTTGAGCCAAATCGATACATCCAATCAAAAGTTATGGTTAGAACTGTGAAAAAATTTCAATTTCAAAAAAATTCTTTTTAAAAAGTTTTCAACCCCTGACTTTAGGATTCCTCCTGAACCCCTTAAAGAGATAGAGCACTGAAACATGTTCCATTGGAAAGAGCGGAAAAACTGACCCACGGAGGAGTAGGGTAGACGATATAAAGAGTAGCTTTTGGGAAAAAATTACCAGAAAAGCCTCTATACCCCAAAACCCAAAATAAAAGGACAATATAGCATCATCAGGAGGCTATCCCTGAAAAGGGGTGACCCTCGTCTCGAAGCTACCTCTTTTGGGAGGTTAGAGATGATTGGGGGTCTAGAGACTATGGGGGCTATATCTGAAAACATTGTGATACCCTTCCCTAATTTCTCCCTCTCCCCTGCTTCAGGAGGGCCGAGTTTTGTTCCAAGTGACTTTTGTTTGGACGATAATTTCTGGTGTCTTCTCAAAATGAGCAATATAGCATCATCAGGAGGCTATCCCTGAAAAGGGGTGACCCTCGTCTCGAAGCTACCTCTTTTGGGAGGTTAGAGATGATTGGGAGTCTAGAGACTATGGGGCTATATCTGGAAACATTGTGGTACCCTTCCCTGATATCTCCTTCTCCCCCTGCTTCAGGAGGGCCGAGTTTTATTCCAAGTGACTTTTGTTTGGACGATAATTTCTGGTGTCTTCTCAAAGAGGGGGGTGGTGGGTGTTGATCTGGGAGAAGCCAAAATTAGCCTGGCTGTTTGACATGGGGGAACAGCCGACCTCCTTGAGGAGTTCGAAAATCCCGACGCCTTCTGTGGAAAGGCCAGTTCTTAGTAATATTTATAGATTCTAGATTCATATTATCTTTTCTCGGTTTACTAAAAACTACCATTTTTCAACAAATTTTAGTTAGAGATACAGTTTACGCACAGAAATACTGAACATTTTTTCGCGAAATTAACAATTATTGTTCAAATACGATATGTCCGTTAATTTTTGACGATCACTTTGCTTGTACTTCTGTCTAGACTGGACTAAAGTCTGTCGTGTTAGGGAGGTGGATGCTCGGGTAGGGAGAGGGTGGGGGTCGGCGCCAGGGATAAATTTTTGAATTTTTAGGAACCCAAAAGTTTTCTCAAGTTTGCTAAAATTTTCCCCAATTTTTGCGAATTTGCGATAATTTTTGCCTAATTTCCTCTGTTTTTTCCTATTTTAGTTTTGAAATATTAATTTTAGCGTTTTTGCCCTATTTTTGCGTTTGTGTTAATTTTTTTGGGGTGTAACCTTCTCTATCAACACCTATACTTTAAATGTATAAATTTATCCAAATAATTGTTTACGTATTCGCGAATAATAATTAGCATTTGTAATTTTTCGCTCATGGCTCGCGAAATGTTTTTGTATTTTTGCTATCCATAAATAGTAGGCGGCAAAAATTAAAGTACTCACCAGAAATGGGTGCTATTCGTTCGATGTTCGCTCGAAGTTCGATAAATTCAAAATTTTGTTCGAAATGTATGCTAGTTTCGCTCGAAATGTGTTCAAAACTTTGGTGAACGTTTTTAAATTTGTTTGAGAGCTGCTCGAAATTTGTTTAGAGTGTTGTTTGAGAATATATAAATTCTGTTCGACGGTCGCTCGTTCGGAATGTGACAGTCATTTTTGGCGAGTACTGTAGTTTTGTATTAACATTTTGTAACTAACACTGAGCTAATAGGGTCTCGATCTTCTAAAAATGCTGGGTATGTTTAGTATCATGATGCCGATTTATTAAAACTTCACATTTTATATAATATTGTCCCCAATATATATTGTTGTAGGTACGGTCATTTTTCGGGTCTGAATCGTAAAGTTCAAATGAAGTACCAATCATCTGGCGGCGCGGGCAGTTCGGCTCATTCGTCCGACGGCGGCACTCACGGAGCGTCGAGTAGCAACGAAGGCAGTAGATCAAAATACGAGGATCCGTGTGAGCCGTCGATCATGCTCATTCTGAAATGGGGAGGCGAACTCACGCCAGCTGGCCGTATCCAGGCTGAGCAACTCGGCAAGGCGTTTCGTGGGCTATATCCTGGGAGTGAGTCAAACAGATGCTCGTACTTCGAGCATCAATTTTCTTAAAGGCAACAGCTAAGTTTGTGAAAGTACAAAACGGCTTGTCGAAGTCTTGGGTGCTGTGCAAATTTTGTTGACATGCTGGTGGATCATATGAAAAAAGTGTTAGCTCCTGCTTAACTACGAAGCTACAGTGCTTGCCAGAAACGACTGTCGCGGTTTATACGAACAAAATAGATAAACTTTTCTTATTCTGGAACAGGCTTCTAACAACTCTCAAACAAATCTTACCAAAACCTTTGAGTAAAACTGGAACATCATTCAAAGAAAATAAAAAAATTTATATCGAACGAACATTATGAGCATGAAGCATATCCGGTTTCTGATAATTTTGCAATGACCTTTGCTTCATCGCGAAGAAACATATGAGTGATTATCTGAGCAACATTCATCTTCGAGCGTCGAAGAAGAATGTCATTCGACTAGAAATATTTTAGGAACATTTTATTTCGGATTTAAAATAGAACAGTAGTTGTACAAAAAGCTATACAAAGAGAATCCATTTCTAAGCAACAATTTAAACTATTAGTACATTATTTCTCTGTTTCGCCCAAAGTTTAAAGTGGTCTTGAAATTTATTATCTACATTTTAGGCGAAGAAGGCGACACTAGTTTGGGCTTCCTCCGTCTTCACAGCACATACCGCCACGATCTCAGGATTTATGCTTCAGAAGAGGGGCGTGTTCAGACGACCGCTGGCGCCTTTACAAAAGTAGGTTTGGCGATAAATATCGCAAGTGAGAATTAGAGGCATTGGAAAATAGAGGAATGCCCGTGAATCAGGGGCCATCCTTCATACTTGATCGGTCTCGTTACATGCACTGCTTCACACGATTTTGGTTCCCCCGTTGGTACTTTTACAATATATAGCCGCATATACCAAAAGTACAGTAATAATCAAATATTCATTGAAATGCTACAGCGAACCACCTTAAAGTTGTAGAAACTTATTTAATCTACGCCAAGGCCGCTGTTTTGAAGCAAGTTATAAATCCAGTTCCAAGAAATTCCAGTCTGAGACTGAAGGCGATCACAGTATTTTTCCAAATTTCACCAGGCTTATCTCACTCTTCAGATTGGTACAGTCACGGACAAAACTTGCACAAAAAACGGACACTGGGGAAACTATTGGGTCCCTCCTTGTGCAGAAAAAAGATCAGCCCATCAGTGTCCGTCCAGACGAAACTGCCTCTGTTCGTGTCCAGACGAAATTTCGTTCGTCCGCGTTTTGCGCTGTCCTTGAATTTTTGTACAAACGCCATTTACGTGAGCATACGTTACACAACTACTTGATAATCTTATCGTATCAGAAAGTTTCCGATGGATTTCTCAATCATTCATGGCAACTGAGACCGTAGTATCAGTGTGGACGTTTTACATCAGTTAAATTTCGTGGCAATTTCTCCAAAGCCATGTCTTCTATAATTGTTATGTAATCAAAATTCAGGGAATATATCTGCAAGTTTCACCGCCTACTTCAAACTAAATTTTTTACGTAAAAACCGTTCGGGTTTCTTGGAATTTTATGCTCATATTAACAATTTTTATGATTTTTGCGCCCGCACATTACCGTAAATTGAAAGTGTTATCAAGTTCAATTTCATTAAAATATAACAAATGCTTCGTTCAATTATTGATTTGGCCGTTTCCGCTGCGGTACGACTTGGCTGCTTGTTCAACAAGATGACGACAACTGTTTCGCAGCAACATCGCCTGTCGAAGTTGCCTGACTATCGACAGTATTACAGACTGGTTGTTCATTGTTCAACATTACCATTTCAAATATTGCCCGGGATAAACATAGGGTTTGCTGAACGAAAGCACTTCTGTAGATGAAAATGTGTTCCCTTTGCATATGCCATGCTTTCTTGATTCCTGAATCCCTTCGTTGGATAAACATTGACGCTCTCTCTTCGTGCTTTTCTGTTTCCTTTACCATGTGCCAGCCTTGTCACTCCGCTGCCAAAATGATTATTGCTCTTTATGGAATAAGTAACATCTTTGAGAAGAGGATTGCAAATACGAGACCTAGCCGATGAACGCAGAGCTTCGTCTAGGGCTTTTACTTTCAAGCTCTTTCAGTTGTGTAATATTGATGTTGATAGCTACCTCTACGAAAAAAGCGAGTGAAGCGAAGCTTCCTGAAAGTGACGGCGAACAGGAAGTTCTTCGGCGGTGTGTTACGATTGATGAACTCTGCGCTTTCCTATCGAAGGCTTAGACCTGTAAACATTCCTTGAGCTGCATTAATTTTATTGTAGTTAATAAGATTTTAGTAACAACGCCCTAGAAACTGAATAGGCCGTGTTAGCAACGAATAGCTCAGCTGAAACGGTAGTTGTCGGTCCAGCTGGCACAAACACTAAGACAACATATTATACATAACTGTCATTCTGATCATTATGACAACGCAGACAGAACTGACATTCTGACAACTATTAGTGACAACATACATTCCATAAATTAATACTTGTCTTTTCAACCCAGTACTGAATAAAGCTCGTTGCTGCGCTGCAGGAAAATTATTCTCAGGAACTTTGAATCATCCTATTTTATAATATATTTCTAGAAAACAAATCCAAAGATCAAAAATGATGGCATCTATGGTTGATAGAAATCAGAGTAGCGATCTGTGCCACGTGGTGGTACACTTCCAGAGGACAGGTCAGGTCTCTTGTGATCAAAATATCGCTCATTAATACTTTGAAACTTTTAAACAATATTTAATTATTTCACTACAGGGTCTGCTGGCATTGGAAGGCGAAATAACGCCAATCCTTGTTCAAATGGTCAAATCTGCCAATACGTCTGGTCTACTTGAAGATTGCCAAAATTCGCGACGTATTCAGGGAACTGTTTCTGCATTCCTGTCTGAATATCTGCAGCAAGACATCGAGTTTGGACCTGATGACTATGCTCGCGTTAGTTGTTCGTAATCATTAAGAATAATTTTATTTACCTTTGTGTTTACTCTACCTAAGGTCAAACGTAATTCGGTGTAAAAAGTGGTTTGAGATCTTTGGGGATTTTTATGGGACGTTGTACTGCGAAATTTGCTTGATTTGAATATGCAAGAATACACAGTACATTGGTTAAAATCGAGTCTAGTTGATTCTGGATAAGCAATTTAGTAACCAGTGAACGCATTGAATGTCACAGATTGATTCTAGTTTATTTCTGCACCATCTCACTGTAACTACGCAACTACTGCGGTACGAGAGCAACCCTCAACAATGGCGTTCTTAGCCCTTCTTCCTTTTCTCTCATCAGTTATTATTGTGTAATGTGGCGGTCAAAAATAAATGCAGTCAAAACGATCGAAATCTCAATCAATCGAAATGTCCTTTAATGGAAAATAATCAAAATTTTATAAATATTAAATATGTTTAATTGCGCTAAAATCGAAATCGATCGGAATTTCGTTCAATTCAAACCGATCGAAATTTTGATCGATTATTTTGTAGCTATTTCTGGCCACGACTGTATGTCATTTTGGTTAACTCTTTTTGGATTATTTTTTTATGATATTTATTATTTCTTATGATGTGGTATTTTTTGAATGTGTTTCAGTTAAATCCGGCCGGCGACAAATCGATTCAACGCAGCTTAGAATTTATACGAAATCCGTATCAAATGTGCGAACGAATTTATACACTGATTTGCAAACTGGTCGATAATATTAATCAGCGTCGATTATCGAATGGACGTGGTAAGTGCCCTGGCTTCTCTATGAACATAAAATTTTGTTAGGGGCATGAACCGTGCTTCCTCTGGTTAGGGGCGTGAACTGTAAACTATCTAGTTACAACAAGAACGGCTTCAAAATGAGAAGAAAATTTGTATATTCAGTGTTTTTCTAAATCTAGAAACGCACAAAGGGTCTGTATAAATGTTGAAAGCAACTTCTCAACTTTTGTTCTTTACTTAATTTTTAACCTCATTTTTATCATCAGAAAGGAGTTTTGTAAAACTTGTGAAGACTTCAAGCCATCTTTGTTGCATTTTTATTGGGAGGGGCGAGAAAAAATTTTTTGCAGGCATAATTTTGCCACCGAGCATCCAAAAACTTTCCAGCTGGCATGAATCGAGAGCACCACAAAAATGCCAGGGCCTCCTCCATTTTGGAGAAACCGGAAATATTTTCCATTGCCAATAAGTGAATCTTTGTGTGATGAAATTATTGTTTCAATCGATAACCCTCCAAAAAGATGAATACTCTCTTAATCGGAGCGTATTGGGTAGCAATTTCACCACAACTAAGTTTAATATTTTCCAGTTGGAGGCACGGTTCATATTTCCGTGCCTTGGCATTTTTAGTGTATTCGCATAGTGGTTGCGTAGCCTCAACCGCCGTCCGGCATTATTGTAGACGTTAAAATTATTGAAAACTTGTCGCCACAGATTATTTTTTGCTTTTTTTGTCTTTTCCAAATTACCAAAATTGTACCAACGAATATGCGTGACAGTCCTGAAGCTCCGGACCGAAATTCCGAGGCTACTGAAAGTGCCAAGTGGCTGTTTCCTAGTTCATCTGGAGTTGCCTCGGTTGAACTGGGCTAACGTGGGCCGATGTACTTATAAGAAAGCGTCAAATATGTGTAATTTAATGATTCGGGAGTAATGGAAACTTGCAGCGATTTTTTGCTTTTTTCTGCCTTTTCCAAATTACCAAAATTATACCAACGAATATGCGTCACAGTCCTGAAGCTCCGGACCGAAATTCCGAGGGTACTGAAAGTGCCAAGTGGCTGTTTCCTAGTTCATCTGGAGTTGCCTCGGTTGAACTGGGCTAACGTGGGCCGGTGTACTTATAAGAAAGCGTCAAATATGGGTAATTTTATGATTAGGGAGTAATGGAAACTTGCAGCGATTTTTTGCCCAACAGTGCAAAATTTTTTGAATTTTTTGCCGAAATATGCAGTAAAACTTTGCTTATTTTGTTATCCTAATAACGAAAAATTCCCGGGCGGCTCTGGGAGACTAGTATGAACAGAGGGGTGTCCAAAATTTACATGAGGGGCATGAACTGTGGGAACATGAATGATCGAAATGGCTCATGCCGCTGCTTTCATTTGTAGAAGCTGGACATTTTTCCTTTCACGTTTTGGCTCGTTGACTATAATTAGGTCATCCTTTGTACCAAACCGTTGCTACTTTTTTCGACGTTTAACACAAACACTTGTCTAAATATAACTGCTAAGTGCTTAACCATCGTTGACACTTGAACCGCATGGTGTGACAGCTTTTTCAGTTGCAAATTATGTTTGAATTGAGGACCGCTCAGAAATATTTTTCTCGTTTTTTAAAGCTGTTCAATTTTCTCATGGTTTAGCGCTTATTGGTTGTTTTTGTTTTTGTCAGACGCTCATTTTTACGTCAACGAAAGCCTCGCGCTGATGAGTCAGCGATGGTCGAAATTAAAACGCGACTTTAGGCGTGTGAAAAAGCAGCAAAAAGTCGTTTTCGACATTTCGAAAATCCCCGATATCTATGACAACGCCAAATATTGCTATCAGCACAACGCCCGCTCCATTCAATTCGATCCGATCGATACGCTGTATTTATTGTCAAAGAACATGGCCGATGTGATTGTGCCATTGGTATGTCGTTACTTGCGCTCAAACTATTATCGAACCAACTTTTGTCAATAATATCAGCACTTATTTCTGGCGATTGCTGTATGTACACACAATGCTGAAGATTATCGAACGAACTTTTGTCAATAATATCAAGCGAGCAGCACTTATTTCTGGCGATTGCTGTATGTACACACAATGCTGAAGACATAATGACTGTTTTTTGAGAAACCGAGCAGAGAACGAACAATCTTACTGTTATCTATAAGGTGGCAATAATTGTTCAACCGAGTTGCTTCACGTTTTCTTTTTCAAATACAACCTTGCGTAGGCTACAGTTCTCGGCAAAAATGACCGCCGTGTTTCGAGCGAGTGAATCTCAAAACAGCTGCCTTCGAGAAGATCACTTGAGATTCCTAATTTCTTTCGAACAAGTTCTGAGTGGTTCACCAGCGACGGAGCGACAGTCATTTTTGGCGAGTATATACTGTACTTTAAGACAATCTGATGCCAATATTTGCCAAGCTAGTTGCGTTATGATGATAAACTTTATTAGAAGGTAAAATTGGTCGACCAAAATTGACTTGTTTTTGTCGTCGGTCTAGCACACCATTTTTTTGTGATACCGTGGCTGCCAGCAGAAATAAAAGACTTATCTGTCACCACTAAACCCGTACCCACATATTCATAAAATTTATTTTTTTTCAGGCCCGCCAAAGTTTGCAAATTATTGTAACTTAAAAAGATCCTTTCATTCATACAAACGACCTATTCGAAAAGAATCTACCTATTCAGTTCGAAGATAACGTTCATTGGCCCAACCAAGGAATCAATATATCATAGGCAATGTCAGTTTAGGGCAGTTAGTAGCCACTTCGACCTTGGTCAGTAAAATAAACACACCAAGTTCTCTGGACATGGATCAAATCGAGCATGGAAATAATTTGTGTAACAGAAATGATTTTATGATATTTAATATCTGACCTGGCTACACTGGGGGGGGGTCGGGAGACCCCACTTTCCAAATCTCCCATGTTCATGAGATATATCTCCCTATGACCGTCCCTCCACTCGGCCGAAACCCCCATGTTCACCTAAACCCAACAATTGTTTATGTCTCAAAATTTATGTTTTTTGTTTGCAAGTTTTATAAAACATTAATTACCACTATTTATAATGCTAAAACATTGTTTTATAACGTGAAAATACATTCACGGCTCTAAAACAACTTGAAAATAAGGAACAATTGGTAGTTTGAAGCAAAATTCCCCCACCCACTTTGAAATTTCCCTCGAGAATGAACATGGGGGCTCCTGAAGTTCCGCCCTCCCCACTTTTGGGAGCTCTGCGGACAGGTCTGAATATTAATATTATGCCAGAAGGAAATGAATTTGAAGACGTTAAGTCGAAGTGTAAACACATTTTTGCAGCATGTTGAGCATTGCGCTAGTTTTTTCACTTGGGCACACCCCATACCCACAGGCTTAAGATTTGATCCCGCATCCGGGTTTTCCCATAGCTAACCTTAATCCTATACGCGGTCAGTCATGGTCAAGCACATTGCTTCAATTTAGCCGGTCCAGTAAAAATAGCTTGTGAGTTTATATTCACCGCCACGAAAGTTATTGGTGGAAATAAAACCACAAATTTCATTGACAGCGTGGGAAAATTATGTTAATCCCATATTTTTCGGGAATACTTAGCGTTCAGTGTCGGAATATTCAGTTTAAAATCAGGTTTAATACTTAGTTTTGCGTGTTTGTAATCGTTGATTGTACAGTCACTAACAAGAATAAGTGCGTAAAATCGAACGTGAAAAGCGACCGAAAGTGTGCATACCTCAAAAATGGTAAGTACAATACGTTCGCTAGAAGCGAATGTAAACGTAAACAACCTCTATAAACATTCGCTAACAAACAAAAATGTTGTTATATTACGTTTTTTGCACTAGTTATTTTGTTCGTGCTAGGCTTTGTTACTTTTGATGACGAAGTTTGATTTCTAATTTCCAGGAGTACGGCATCGCGAAACACGAAAAACTTCGCATTGGTCAAGGAATATGTGCTCCGCTTTTGGAGAAAATGAAACTAGATCTTCAGCAAAGTATCTGTGGCGACTCTGACGAAGAAGCACTCACACGTCTTGATCCCAGGTAAGCAAGCTAAATTTTCTAATTTTTCCTTGTGGCATATATTTTTTGCCCCAGTGGGGAATATATAAATGATTATACCTCGATTATAATGTGTAGAAAAACCCATAAACATTCCTCGCTCAGCACAAACTGTTGATGTGATCCAAGTGTTATAGCCGCGTTATTCCAGTAATAAAAGCATGCGGGCCAGTATAGATAAAGGAACGACCTATGGCTCAACACACGCGGTAATTTGGCTAGGGTATTCTCAAATCTATTGTATCTACATCTAGAAATCTGATGGTTGGTATGGAAGCTTTTATGCAAAAATATATTCAGCTGCTTCTTCAAATTGGAGCTAGGATGGCCGTCGTGGCCTTTTTTGGTTGCTGCTGGCCACCTCGTTTCGTGCCCCTTCAAATTGTTTTGTTAAACTCTGCAAAATATCTCCAGTTGACAGAAAAATTGACATTGTTTTCTAAAAATCTAATCCCGAAACTGGAATTGTATTACATCACGTAATAATTGGCTAAAACAGATTTTAACTTGCTTAGAAAAGTTTTTACATGCGACCGGAACATGATCATGGGTATTTAATAATTGGTTCCAGGTATTCGGAAGATATCGCAACACCGATGCGTCATGTTCGTACACGGCTCTATTTTACAAGCAAAAGCCACGTTCATTCCGTCATGAATTTGCTCAGATATGGCGATCTCGTAGACGAGGTAGTTTTGGATTCATTCATTAGTTTATTTCAAGGCGCTTGTTACTTAGTCGTATTTTAATTATTATGTTTCAGGTTTTGTTGTTCGAAAAGTTAGAACTTAGCAAGCGTTTCTGTTTGAGAATCTTAGCTTCGATCATCGTTCGAGTATTTCGACGAATGTCCGTAACTTATTTTGGGTAGATGTTGCTCTGTTTTAGCCTTATATTTGTTTGTCCTGCAGATACTGCGATAGGTACCTGCCCCTGCAGATGCTGTTGTTGGAAGTCATTGACAGTGGAAACGACGGTTTGGGATTGTAAAGGTTTGGACGTAGGAGTTCATTCTAAATTCTTGTTACGTGGGCCTACCGCCAACTTAAGCCGCACAACGTTCGGTAGTGAGAATTTTTCGTTATGCTCGTTTCACTCACTGACTCAGTATTTAATTGTTACTCACATGATGCTTGGGTCTACAGCCAACTTAGGCCCCACAACGTTCCTTAGTGAGAATTTTTCGTTTTGCTCGTTTCACTCACTGACTCAGTATTTAATTGTTACTCACATTATACGTGGGTCTACAGCCAACTTAAGCCCCACAACGTTCCTTAGTGAGAATTTTTCGTTTTGCTCGTTTCACTCACTGATTCAGTATTTAATTGTTACTCACATACATTGCTGTAATTTGAATGTCTGTGTATGTTCGAACATTTTTATAACATTATAAGGATGTAGTGTATGGTTTTTAGTTATTATTAGATGATTAACGAACCAAGACTTTTTCGAGTCCAAATTTGGGTTCCAAAAATTTCAATTTTTTTTCCGCAGCTCCAAAATATCCATTACCTAGTCAGAATTATTACCTCCGTGTCGGTTCTGGTTGCACGCAGACAGCGACTACGGAATACATCGAGCGGGTTAGCTCCGAATATTCGAAACATGTGCCTTGCGTTTTGGTTGTGAAACGAGCACAATGGATGTGTGCGATTTGGCTCAAAACCAGTTGCCTTGTTTCATAATTATTGTATTTTTAGACTGATCCACGACGAATCATTCTAATGATTCCTGTATGATCATACAATAAATTTTAAATAAATTTAAGATGAAATTGGTGATCCATTTTTTATTCATCACCCAATTTTCATCAGGTGGTACATAATTAAATGATACACCACCCAATGAAATTGTCGATAATTAGACAGATGATTGTACTATACATTGCATGAATATATATTGGTTCAGCATGTTTTTACGAGAATCAACTAAATAATTTAGGCGATGTTTACTTTTATTTTGGGTGTCCTTATTCGTTTGTTTTTGATGCAATTTTATCGCCAGTGATAATTATTATTTAGGCATTAATGCAGAGGTTCGAATTGTAATTGCAGTTAGACTTGTTGAGCTGTTCAGAATGCATTCATTGAGATGCGTTTGGATCTGATCCGATAGAGCACTGGCAATGATATCAGATTAATTTTTGATGTCTTGTGAGAGATTAAGTATTTACATTACTCGCCAGAAATGGCTTCGAATGATGCGAACATTGAACAAAATTGTTCGTAAACAAAATTTCTAACTAACAAACTTTGAACAGGTTTTGAAGAAATTTCCCCTTAAATCGCCATTAAAATTTCGAAGTGATGTCTCGAACGGAATTTGATTTTTGAACGATCAGCAGTTATTTCTGTCGTGTAAACTGTAGAATCAGTCTACACCATAGGCGATCGGGACAGAAATTGATCTAATCGATCATATCGATAATTGAATATATTATAACAGCAAATCGGACACAATCGGATCGGATGCAATGTGAACGCGGTATTATTCAACGCATTCTCTTGTCGTTTAGTTTATATTATTATTTTGAGCTTGCTGACGTCGGGTTTCTCAAATCAATGTTTGTAACGTTCGTTGTGGCTAACAACTAATTTACTAGTGAAATATTCACAATTTTTCCACATAAATGTAACCAGGTAAGGCAAAACGTCTGTATTCACGCTTGTCAGAAATTGTTGTTACGACTAGATCAGAGTCGAAGCGAAAATCTAAACAGCAGCCAAAGGTCACGAATCTGTATGTAGTTGAACAACTGCGCAGCGGATCACATTCAAGGCTAAGTTCTCAAACCCGGCGTGTGCGTTCATGTGCATATGCCGTCAGTCGTTTCTCGCATGTGCTTTCATGTATTATCTTGCTGTTTGTTTTAGGAAAAAGACAAGCAATGGAAGCGAGCGATGGAATTTTTGAGCTGCGTTACTGAGTACAACTATATGTCACAGCTGGTGATGATGCTGTACGAAGACTCGTCGAAGGATGTGGACTCCGACGAACGCTTCCACGTTGAAATTCATTTCTCGCCCGGCGCCCTGCCTTGCATTCAGACCACCGATCTCAAGCAGTTGGGATATCGGTGAGTTGTCTCCGCCGGCACGAATGACGTTATCTAGATACGTCGCGAAGGGAAAAAATCCCTGGGTGGGGTTATAGCAAAATGATTTAACGATCGACCTATTCTTTGCTGCCCTCTAACCTTCCCCGAACTTTTGAAGCGTTTGTGACACTTTTGTATCTAGACACGTTCTCTGCTGTACTACGGTTATTTGGGTGCCTTTATATACACGTACTTAAGGTCAGCGGATCCGTGATAAAGCGCATGAATTGGTTCTGTCATCACGGACAAAAGTAATTATTCAAAAAGCGAAAACGTTCATTTTTAACGAATATACATAGTTCTTTGTAAACGAATTGTCAGACGTTTACTACGCAAAAAATCTGTCCCAAAGCTAACTACATATGTTCCTCGTTGTAATGCCCGTTTGTGTTTTTAACTCCCGTTTAGCGTTCGTTTTTACGCATTTATTTTTGTCCACGGCCGAAAAGTAAAGATTTTAATTTATTGTTTTAAATGCAATAGTTTGGGTCGTCCTATAATAGAGGATTGTGCAGTTTATGCAGCGCATGCTAAAATAGTGTGACAATAATTGAGCTCTAAGTCACATAGCTGGCTAAATCATGCAATTAGATACCCTCTGAGTGTGAACTCTTGGCCACGTGCAGTGATTCGTAGGTTTGTTTGCCGCCATCTTGTATTATTAATACTAAGATGCTAAATTATTGAAATTCCACAAGTTGCGCCATGGGCTATCAGGCAAAGTTGAAGTTGTATGTTACCCGAAAATCCAGAAACGGACACCGTAGAAGTTTACCACTCTGGTCAGTGAGAATTCTTCGCTACGCTTGTTTCACTCACTACTCAAATATCAACTCACCACACAAGAGACTTTATTATGGCGGGTGTAACCAAACGTTTTCTCCATTCTCTTCTTTTTTTCATAGTTCCTAAATTTTACATTTTGTCTCGTTTTTTTACTTAAAAATGTATAGCGTGAAAATATTTGAGCGGCAGTAAAAGCACATGAAAAAATGGAAACATTTACTATAAAACAAAATTTAACAACATAATATAAAACAAATTTTCCTCCAATTTGAAATTTATTACGGGAATGAACACCGGGAGTGGAGCGTCATAAAGTTTCCCCTGCCACTTTTTAAAGGCTGGGTAAAGGTCAGGAAAGGTGCATATGGATTTTAGGAGCGGAGTTCGATCCCTAGGGCGGTAGTATCCCTGTGGACACGTATGATTTCATTATATTTTTCTTTAAATGATTTGATCATTGGAGAAAGAAATTATAAAGCACCCCATTGTTTAAAATATGAACCCCAAATACTGGGGAGTTCATTCTTACTAAATTACACGTGTGTCATTTTTTGTAGGATTTTGACTCAAGCTGTGTAAATTGGATTTGGGCTTCCGTCATTTTTAATATGTTTGGTAAAAATATGGGTGACTAGGAACCACGGTGTACATATAGCTTTTCGATATTCCCAAATGATCAAAGTTTCTAACCAGCATCGAGAATGTTTTTCAGCGCTTACAACGCGACGTTAAGTCCTCTCGCTTCGTTTCCCCTCGATGTGCGAGTAAGATAACTATTGAGGTCACCATCACTAAACAGGGTTTCTTATTTCCAGTTTATTGTTGACCTCAAATCCATATCGCGTCCCGTTACGTATAAGGATTATTGAACGCGTATTTTTATTGTTTTCAGATCTCGTTGTAATAACGATGCGGCTTCCTTAAAATTAGCGAACAGTCCCGAAGCAGATCCGGGCAATCATGTGAGTTTATTTACATGTCTTGACTTGCATGATTGCAGTATGTAGCCACGAGGATTCCGATAGACTATTGCAAGCATCTTATTGATCGTTACGAGCGCATGTTGTGATCTTGCACAGACAACAACTATCGAGGCTACATTGTTATAAGGATTTCTGCGATAAGTGAGCAGGACGAGTGAGCAGAACGACGAACCACTTACAACAGTTTCGAAGACTACATACAGTGTTTGTACTAGTCTAGATTGACTTCGTGCCCCACCTATGTACTGCTTTGTTTCTGATTCATGATTGTGGCCTATGTAGTTGCACTGAAAATGATACATGCACTCCGGCGATCCGTACATACAGTCGCGACCAAAAATAAGTGCTATAGAAATCGATCAAGATTGCAATCGATCGAAATTTTGTTTAATCGAAAATAATAGTAATTTTGTTTAATCGAAATTTCGGTCGATTTCGATCGATCATTTTGCACTAAATTCTACCGTGACTGTATATTTATTGTATCTTGTCTAATATTACATATTGTTATATTGTATATTGCCATTTCATTGGTCATTTCACAAAACCATGTGCTTTTGAAACACCATTTTTGAAGCCAAAATGAAGCGTTTTCGTATGTACAGTGTCTAGACCCATTCCGACATAAAAACCTTGAATTTTCGAATATCGATGTCTCTATGCAAAACGAGCTACCTGAAACCTGCTACAGGGGCCGCGAAGGGTACCCTGGGGATCAAATTTTAATTCGAAATAAGTCATTATTCTGTTTGGTAACGCAGTGATATGTGAACCATGGTCTGTTTGTATGCAAGTCCGACCAAAAGGGTCACGGTCAAGCCATTTGGAGGATTTGCGACTTAAAATTGGTGCAGCTAGGGCCTTTTATGGTAAAAATCGACCAATTTAGAACAAGCCTGTCTCAGAAGTTTTTCTAGCGCAACGCAGAAAGCACCTAGTGATACCATTTTATGCTTACAAACCAACCATGAGTGGGGGATGTGCGAAAAAAATTTCAGGCAGGTCCTTAGGCCTTGCAAAAATTGGCACCCCGATATGTGTTAGTCTGGGGGATGGCTACACCTGAGGTCGGGGGGCTACACCGCAGGTCAGGGGAGGCTACACCTTCCTACAACATACATTGCGTGAAACTTTGGCTACTTCTAGAGATTCTAGATTTATTTTAACCCCTGCTGCTGTAAAACAAACACAATTTGATCTATGTTTAGCTTACATTTCGGTGATGATACCAAGGACAATGCGAAGAATAGATATGGGGCAGACAGAATGGTTCCCTACCTACCCAGTTAACAGCACGGCCCCATATCATGGTGCAGTGATGATGAACTTATATACTAATATGGTTCTTGCCACGTTCGGTTTCCTTTATTATACATGCGGTGGGAGGGGAGCTACATTTTCATTAAAAAAAAATTTTATTACACGGGTCGATTCTAGTGTAGCATTACTATGTTTCTATCCGGCCTATTGTAAGACTGCATGCTAAATTTGGCTTTTTTAAATATAATTTACATCAGGTCGCGGGGCTACATTTTGCATACCCCATTTTTGGCACTTTATGCCCTTCGACCTCATAATCAAACAACACATGGACAGACGCTGATATTCTTTTTTCAATAATACCTGTACTGATTACGATTACCGTTATATAGCATTTTTGGCGTTGGTGCACTTTAACCTTATTTACCAGCGTATGCAAGCTGCCATATTTGACCTTGGTTGGGGGGCTAAACATCGCGAAAAATTTTTTCGGAAGCTTGAAGTCAGTTTCAGTGTCGATGCTTACTCCCAAATTTATGCAGAAAAATTAGCAAGTATCAAAGGAGGACACTGAAATGTAAAACACATATATGTATCACGTGCTAGCGATACGGCGAACGTTTAAAGCACCCCATTGTTTAAAATATGAACCCCAAATACTGGGGAGTTCATTCTTACTAAATTACACGTGTGTCATTTTTTGGTAGGATTTTGACTCAAGCTGTGTAATTCGGATTTGGGCTTCCGTCATTTTTAATATGTTTGGTAAAAATATGGGTGACTAGGAACCACGGTGTACATATAGCTTTTCGATATTCCCAAATGATCAAAGTTTCTAACCAGCATCGAGAATGTTTTTCAGCGCTTACAACGCGACGTTAAGTCCTCTCGCTTCGTTTCCCCTCGATGTGCGAGTAAGATAACTATTGAGGTCACCATCACTAAACAGGGTTTCTTATTTCCAGTTTATTGTTGACCTCAAATCCATATCGCGTCCCGTTACGTATAAGGATTATTGAACGCGTATTTTTATTGTTTTCAGATCTCGTTGTAATAACGATGCGGCTTCCTTAAACGTTCGCCGTATCGCTAGCACGTGATACATATATGTGTTTTACATTTCAGTGTCCTCCTTTGATACTTGCTAATTTTTCTGCATAAATTTGGGAGTAAGCATCGACACTGAAACTGACTTCAAGCTTCCGAAAAAATTTTTCGCGATGTTTAGCCCCCCAACCAAGGTCAAATATGGCAGCTTGCATACGCTGGTAAATAAGGTTAAAGTGCACCAACGCCAAAAATGCTATATAACGGTAATCGTAATCAGTACAGGTATTATTGAAAAAAGAATATCAGCGTCTGTCCATGTGTTGTTTGATTACTAGGTCGAAGGGCATAAAGTGCCCAAAATGGGGTATGCAAAATGTAGCCCCGCGACCTGATGTAAATTATATTTAAAAAAGCCAAATTTAGCATGCAGTCTTACAATAGGCCGGATAGAAACATAGTAATGCTACACTAGAATCGACCCGTGTAATAAAATTTTTTTTTAATGAAAATGTAGCTCCCCTCCCACCGCATGTATAATAAAGGAAACCGAACGTGGCAAGAACCATATTAGTATATAAGTTCATCATCACTGCACCACTAATATGGGGCCGTGCTGTTAACTGGGGTAGGTAGGGAACCATTCTGTCTGGCCCCATATTGATTCTTCGCATTGTCCTTGGTATCATCACCGAAATGTAAGCTAAACATAGATCAAATTGTGTTTGTTTTACAGCAGCAGGGGTTAAAAATAAATCTAGAATCTCTAGAAGCAGCTAAAGTTTCAAGCGCTGTATGTTGTAGGAAGGTGTAGCCCCCCGACCTGAAGCATAGCCCCTCCCCGACCTCAGGTGTAGCCCCCTCGGACTTAACACCTATCGGCGTGCCAATTTTTACAAAGCATTTGGATCTGCCTGAAATTTTTTTCGCACATCCCACACTTATTGTTGGTTTATGAACATAAAATGGTATCTGTAGGTGCCGTCACCGTTGCGCTAGAAAAACTTCTGCAACAGGCTCAACTTCTAAAATTGGTCGATTTTTACCATAAAAGGCCCTAGCTGCACCAATTTTAAGTCGCAACTCCTCCAAATGGCTTGACCGTGACCCTTTTGGTCGGACTTGCATAAAAACAGACCATGGTTCACATATCACTGCGTTACCAAACAGAATAATGACTATTTCGAATTAAAATTTATCTCGAGGGAACCCCTTCGCGGCCCCTGTAGCAGGTTTCAGGTAGCTCGTTTTGCATAGAGACATCGATATTCGAAAATTCAAGGTTTTTATGTCGGAATGGGTCTAGACACTGTACATACGAAAACGCTTCATTTTGGCTTCAAAAATGGTGTTTCAAAAGCACATGGTTTTGTGAAATGACCAATGAAATGGCAATATACAATATAACAATATGTAATATTAGACAAGATACAATAAATATACAGTCACGGTAGAATTTAGTGCAAAATGATCGATCGAAATCGACCGAAATTTCGATTAAACAAAATTACTATTATTTTCGATTAAACAAAATTTCGATCGATTGCAATCTTGATCGATTTCTATAGCACTTATTTTTGGTCGCGACTGTATGTACGGATCGCCGGAGTGCATGTATCATTTTCAGTGCAACTACATAGGCCACAATCATGAATCAGAAACAAAGCAGTACATAGGTGGGGCACGAAGTCAATCTAGACTAGTACAAACACTGTATGTAGTCTTCGAAACTGTTGTAAGTGGTTCGTCGTTCTGCTCACTCGTCCTGCTCACTTATCGCAGAAATCCTTATAACAATGTAGCCTCGATAGTTGTTGTCTGTGCAAGATCACAACATGCGCTCGTAACGATCAATAAGATGCTTGCAATAGTCTATCGGAATCCTCGTGGCTACATACTGCAATCATGCAAGTCAAGACATGTAAATAAACTCACATGATTGCCCGGATCTGCTTCGGGACTGTTCGCTAATTTTAAGGAAGCCGCATCGTTATTACAACGAGATCTGAAAACAAACAAAAATACGCGTTCAATAATCCTTATACGTAACGGGACGCGATATGGATTTGAGGTCAACAATAAACTGGAAATAAGAAACCCTGTTTAGTGATGGTGACCTCAATAGTTATCTTACTCGCACATCGAGGGGAAACGAAGCGAGAGGACTTAACGTCGCGTTGTAAGCGCTGAAAAACATTCTCGATGCTGGTTAGAAACTTTGATCATTTGGGAATATCGAAAAGCTATATGTACACCGTGGTTCCTAGTCACCCATATTTTTACCAAACATATTAAAAATGACGGAAGCCCAAATCCAATTTACACAGCTTGAGTCAAAATCCTACAAAAAATGACACACGTGTAATTTAGTAAGAATGAACTCCCCAGTATTTGGGGTTCATATTTTAAACAATGGGGTGCTTTATAATTTCTTTCTCCAATGATCAAATCATTTAAAGAAAAATATAATGAAATCATACGTGTCCACAGGGATACTACCGCCCTAGGGATCGAACTCCGCTCCTAAAATCCATATGCACCTTTCCTGACCTTTACCCAGCCTTTAAAAAGTGGCAGGGGAAACTTTATGACGCTCCACTCCCGGTGTTCATTCCCGTAATAAATTTCAAATTGGAGGAAAATTTGTTTTATATTATGTTGTTAAATTTTGTTTTATAGTAAATGTTTCCATTTTTTCATGTGCTTTTACTGCCGCTCAAATATTTTCACGCTATACATTTTTAAGTAAAAAAACGAGACAAAATGTAAAATTTAGGAACTATGAAAAAAGAAGAGAATGGAGAAAACGTTTGGTTACACCCGCCATAATAAAGTCTCTTGTGTGGTGAGTTTATATTTGAGTAGTGAATGAAACAAGCGTAGCGAAGAATTATCACTGACCAGAGTGGTAAACTTCTACGGTGTCCGTTTCTGGATTTTCGGAAACATACAACTTCAACTTTGCCTGATAGCCCATGGCGCAACTTAAGTTTCAATAATCTAGCATCTAAGTATTAATAATACAAGATGGCGGCAAACAAACCTACGAATCACTGCACGTGGCCAAGAGTTCACACTCAGAGGGTATCTGATCTGTATGATTTAGCCAGCTATGTGACTTAGAGTCAATTATTGTCACACTATTTTAGCATGCGTCATAAACTGCACAATCCCTCTATTATACAACGACCCAAACTATTGCATTTAAAACAATAAATTAAAATCTTTACTTTTCGGCCGTGGACAAAAATAAATGCGTAAAAACGAACGCTAAACGGGAGTTAAACACAAACGGGCATTACAACGAGGAACATATGTAGTTAGCTTTGGGGACAGATTCTTTGCGTAGTAAACGTCTGACAATTCGTTTACAAAGAACTATGTATATTCGTTAAAAAATGAACGTTTTCGCTTTTTGAATAATTACTTTTGTCCGTGATGACAGAACCAATTCATGCGCTTTATCACGGATCCGCTGACCTTAAGTACGTGTATATAAAGGCACCCAAATAACCGTAGTACAGCAGAGAACGTGTCTAGAATACAAAAGTGTCACAAACGCTTCAAAAGTTCGGGGAAGGTTAGAGGGCAGCAAAGAAATAGGTCGATCGTTAAATCATTTTGCTATAACCCCACCCAGGGATTTTTTCCCTTCGCGACGTATCTAGATAACGTCATTCGTGCCGGTGGGATACAACTCACCGATATCCCAACTGCTTGAGATCGGTGGTCTGAAAGGGAGGCAGGGCGCCGGGCGAGAAATGAATTTCAACGTGGAAGCGTTCGTCGGAGTCCACATCCTTCGACGAGTCTTCGTACAGCATCATCACCAGCTGTGACATATAGTCTCGCAGACCCAGTAACGCAGCTCAAAAATTCCATCGCTCGCTTCCATTGCTTGTCTTTTTCAGAAAAGAAACAGCAAGATAATACATGAAAGCACATGCGAATAAAAGTGAATCTACGGCATATGCACATGAACGCACACGCCGGGTTTGAGAACTAAGCCTTGAATGTGATCCGCTGCGCAGTTGTTCAACTACATACAGATTCGTGACCTTTGGCTGCTGTTTAGATTTTCGCTTCGACTCTGATCTAGTCGTAACAACAATTTCTGACAAGCGTGAATACAGACGTTTTGCCTTACCTGGTTACATTTATGTGGAAAAATTGTGAATATTTCACTAGTAAAATGAGTCGTTAAGCGATACACTGAACGTTAATAAACATTGATTTGATAAAAATTACTTAAATAAACTTAAAAAAGAGAGACAAAACTAAAACGACAAAAGATAATGTGTTTGAATAATACCGCGTTCACATTGCATCCAATCCGATTGTGTCCGATTTGCTGTTATAATATATTCAATTATCGATATGATCGATTAGATCAATTTCTGTCCCGATCGCCTATGGTGTAGACTGATTCTACAGTTTACACGACAGAAATAACTGCTGATCATTTCAAAAATCAAATTCCGTTCGAGACATCACTTCGAAATTTTAATGGCGATTAAAGGAGAAATTTCAAAAAAACCTGTTCAAAGTTTGTTAGCTTAGCGGTTTCGTTTACGAACAATTTTGTTCAATGTTCGCATCATTCCAAGCGACTTCTGGCGTAGAACGTAAATACTTAATCTCTCACAAGACATCAAAAATTAATCTATATCATTGCCAGTGCTCTATCGGATCAGATCCAAACGCATCTCAAATGAACGGATTTTGGAACAGCTCAGCAATTCGAATTAAAATTACAATTCGAACCTCTGCATTAATGCCTAAATAATAATTATCACTGGCGATAAAATTGCATCAAAAACAAACGAATAAGGACACCTAAAATAAAAGTAAACATCGCCTAAATTATTTAGTTGATTCTCGTAAAAACATGCTGAACCAATATAATACTCATGCAATGTATAGTACAATCATCTGTCTAATTATCGACAATTTCATTGGGTGGTGTATCATTTAATTATGTACCACCTGATGAAAATTGGGTGATGAATAAAAATGGATCACCAATTTCATCTTAAATTTATTTAAAATTTATTGAATGATTATACAGGAATCATTAGAATGATTCGTCGTGGATCAGTCTAAAAATACAATAATTATGAAACAAGGCAACTGGTTTTGAGCCAAATCGCACACATCCATTGTGCTCGTTTCACAACCAAAACGCAAGGCACATGTTTCGATATTCGGAGCTAACCCGCTCTATAGTATTTCGTAGTCGCTGTCTGCGTGCAACCAGAACCGACACGGAGGTAATAATTCTGACTAGG
>JASANE010004450.1:0-13823 GCA_030248225.1 Trileptium ribeirensis
TGTTCCTGAATTTGACCGGTTAAAATCTCGCGACAACAAGGTGCTAGCAATGGCATGGGATTCCAAAGACAAGACCTTCCGATTACATGACATTACTGGGCTCTCCATTCGCTGAAAATTTTGCCAGGGTGCATGAACCGGGCCCCAATATTCCGGGGTCATTTCACGCTACGATGTCCTTTTGTCCCAGAAAAAATGACTAATAACTTTTTTGGCTCCGATTATCTTAATTTTTACTCCCACTGACCCAAAAAACGATTCAAGGATTCCGAATTTTAGGTCGTTATAGTAAATTTTTTAACCATTCTGATGCTATAGCTTCCCAACTACCACCCCTGATGGCCAGCCTATCAGACGTAAAATGGCCTCCGGCATGCCCCAGGTTGAATCTAGACTCCTTTTTGTGATTATATATCTCGTGCAGCCTATCGGCGCGGTCAAAAGTCAAAATAAGGCTTGGCCGAGCTCCGTATGTAAAAATAAAACGTATTACGCCGATTCTTGGGTCGTACTTATCACTTGCAAAATACGGGGGCGCCGATTTATAGCTGTTGCTAAATGGAAACGAAGCGGACATAAACGGTAGATTTTTGTATCGATAGTTTAGCCTGAGGCAAGTGTTATGCAAAAAAATTAAGAATATTCCCTTTGGCAGACATGTTAGAATGCCAGAAGCAACTGGTGGTCGGAGGGGAGGGGGTTGATTTTTTATTTACGTTCAAAACCACTCAAAAAATCTAGAAGAAACACTCAACTGTCTTTTTGACATCATCCACTTTGCATTATTTCATCCAAAAATAATGTGGTCGGGCGGGGGGTAAATTTTTTATTTACGTTCAAAACCACTCAAAAATTTTAGAAGCAACACTCAACTGTCATTTTCACATCATCCACTCTACATTATTTGATCCAAAAATAATATGGTACATGTATACCAATCGCCAGTGTACATGCCTGGTAACGTGGTCGGGGTGGGGTAAAATGCAAAATAAAAAAAAATAACTTCGTGTCATATGTGGCCTAAATGCAGTGCCACAATGTAATATGAACTAAACGCGCGAAGTTTCATCGAAGTACCATCACATGACTGATTTTTCGAAATTTTGGTGATGTTCGGAGGGCTGGGGGGGTGGCTAAAATGTGGTCGGCGGGGGGGTTAAAGGCTGAGTTCAACAGGTCGGTCGTAAGATAGAGCTCAGGTCGTTTCGTCATTTTCTTCTTCATGAGAATGAACCATAACAGACAAATTAATATAGTTGTATATACTCACTCCATGATACCCCAAACTAGCAATGGTCGGGGGAGGGTAATCAAATGTGCTAAAATCGATCTTTTAGCCCTGGCGCCGGGGTAAGTAACAAGAAGCCCCTGGGTTAATATTTTTTCAAAAGGTACCCAGGGGATAGGTATGATCTATGGATAACGTTTATGTACCGTGCATAAGTAACGAGTAATGACCAAAAAAAGAATTTAGCGGAAAAGAATTTTATAAAAAATGGGGTTCATTCCATGTCGGCCGCTCCCACTCTCCAGACTTGGTGTAGATTTGAAATTTGTGTAACTAAAAACATAGTGTAGATTTGACTAATTCTGCACAAAAAAGAATTAAGGCCACAATTTCTAACATCGAGCCACACCATTACCCGCAAAAAACAGGTCGTAAAATTAGTTATTACGATTTTTTGTCAATTTGGGACCTATGTGGATGTCCAGCCTCTTATTGCGGGGGTGAGGCGTAAAAATTTTTGTTGTTTAAAATAGCTAAGTAATGAGGCTTCCTAGCGTAACTAACATTTTTGCCAGTTCCCTGCCCGTTTCAGTGCTACAGACCAAAATATCCACTTTACCCTCCCCCCCCGGACCAAACGGACATCGTACCGTGAAATGACCCCGAACCGAAGGGAGGCGATTTTGCCAGGGGGCATTTTGACAAGAGAAAAAAGGTTAAAAATCATGTCAGAAACCCTGCCCAAACGCTTGTGTTGGAGTGAAAAAATGCTTTTGAAGCAATTTTTGACATTTTTGGAACATTAATTTTAGCACAAGTTTTGATCAAATTTTATGTACTTTGGACCAATTGGAAACAAAAAATCTTCCGAGAGACAATTAACCGGGGAAGCCCAAAATTTTGCCAGGGGGTTCGAACCGGGGAGTTGTTTTAAACTAAGGGGAACCGAAAATTCCAGCCCCCTAATTTGGAGAGACCAGCGTTATTAATCATTCACCCTCTAGCGTCCTTAGCAAACGTGCAGTGTTGCCGTTTATCGCGTCCGTGTACGACCCCCTTGGGTTATTACAATCAGTACTCTTGCGAGCGAAGTTATGTCTTCAGTACCGGTTGGCGGACAAACACTCGTGGGATGACGACATCGGCTAAGTGCTCCGAGGTGCTTGGCGCAAGCTCTACAATAACAATATCCCTATCCTCTCCATTCGGATTCCTCGATATATTGACTGCGAGGGGACTGCCTTGATTGATTTCATCATATTTTATGCATTTCACGTTTGTTTAGATGGTTAAACCAGAGTATATCATGAATGTATATCTATCTGTTACGAAATGGCTCCTACTATCCTAATTCACGACGGGTTGTTTTTGATATTTATAATATTCGACGTATTCTCAACTGAAAGCTTGTTTATCTGATTGGTAGCATCGTTTTGCTAATCAAAACTAAATGTTTACTCTCACACTGCGCTACATCACGTCACTTAGGCATCTTGGTATACCTTGTCTACTCTTGTTTCCAGCTCTGCTGTAAACATAGCATAACAATATTTTTCAACGCCAGTAATCATCGACATCGTTATCATCATCATTATAACTTCCTCACGGTTAAATTTACCAGCCTGCCGCCGAGGCTCGTCGCCATATGCAAAATTGATGGAATTGACTCTCGAGCAAGTCTGGATCGCGGATCACAACGCCGTTAAGTTACTCCTGGGCTATTCTAACAACACGTATGTCCAACTTTTCGTGAAACTAAAACATGCAGCTACATTTGAGAACGTTTTAACTGGTTCATTGTTCAATCTGGTACACTGGTTAAATCTGGTACAAAGAGTTCATGCTCCAGCAGCTATAATTTACTCTAAGCGCCACAAACAAGGGTACTGCAGCAAACATACGCCGAGATGTTCAAAGCAATTATGAATTACTATACTGACATTAATACAACTAAGCGACCAGACTAATCTACGGTTATAGTTATTCAAGTATCCCAGCAAATTTTCACTCAGATAATGGACACTGTATTCATTTGCTTGCGCAAGCATTATTGCTAAAATCATCAAACACTTTCCATTAAAGAAATAGTTCCTTCAACAGGCCTATCCAAAGCGTTCGGAAAAACGGGGGAATGGACTTCGGGGCACCAATGTTCATTCTCGAAGGAAATTTCAAAGTGGGGGGGGGAATAGTTTTCGTTTGAAATACTATAAATTTCAAATACTATATATATATTTTCATATACAACTTTTACTGCCGTACACGTACTTTAAGGCTATAAAACGTTTTTGAAAATTATCATAAGTACAGAAATCATAAATATAGAGACATTAATAAATTTTGAATTTAAGATAACATGAGGATTTCGTGCGAATGGGTGCGGGAAGACAAGAGGGGGAATCTCACGAACATGGTGGATTTAGCAAGTGGGTGAAGGGATCCCAACACTGGTGTGGACAGACCAGTTCCAGACAAGACGACAACAGCTATTACTAATTTGACTGAAATTTGGCCTATATAAACTATTTTTCAAATGTTTAATTTTATGTTAGGGTATGTCAAGCCCCTAAAATATTTTTGCTATGCGAAGACGTTGCTCAATTCGCTGATTCAATCATTATTACACAGAACAAATTAAATTGTACTGTACCAACAACTGCATATGAAGCTGTGTGATAAATGATCAATAATATTTGTAAATTAAAACTGTATATAAAGCTTACGGTCAGCAATGGAAGGCTGTGGTGGATTGAAAAATGATCCGTCCGCGGATATGTACAGAAGCATCACTGAATGAGGTGGAAGGTCGCGAAACGCTGCCGACAGAAACATCAAAAACTGACTAAACGTCGGTTTGTACAATATGTATTTGTGTGGATTTTCAAGATTGGCACCTTCTTCCTAAAATATTTTAAGAAAACGCGCGTAACTACGAAAATAACAAAAATACAATCGCGCCCAAAAATAGGTGTAATCGAAAACGACCGAAATTTCATTTAATCACAATTTTGCAATCTATTAACTGCGCCAATATCGAAAACAATCTAAATTTTGACAACGACCGAAATTTTGCTTAATAGATATCGATCGAAATTCCAGTTCCGGTCGTGACTGTACTGTAACGCTAAAATTTTTGTAAGTATAGAGGAATCAAAAATATCGGGAGAAAATTGCGAAATAGCGCTAGACATATCCGAGAACCATACTCGACAGTTGTCACAACAGACCGTTTCCTTACCAGCAAAAACAAACTCTAAAATTTTATTTCTTTGCAACCAAGTTGCAAGTGAGCAGCTAGGGAACAAAGAGCGACCGTGTGGTCAACAATTGTGATGAATACTGTAACTTCGACAAGCACCATTGTAAAAACATCGGAAATAGATAATGGTGTATGAGCTAAATAAAGCAATAAATTTTGGCCAAATGAAAAATTTTGTTGGTACCTGCATGATGCGCTCTTTTAATTGCTAGCTCACTTGTAATTTACAATAAAACCAAATTGTACAGCTAATTGCTGCGATCAACGCACTGTGTATCAAAGAAATAATGTATATCCTATATTATGCAAAAAAGCATCTTTCAATTGATTACAACCTGAAAAATCTTGCTATATTTTAGGGCTTAAAATCTATTCTCAGGAACTAACTAAAGTAATATAACTCCATAATGAATCAAAATCTCTAACCCTGCTTACATGTGGATTGCGGCCTGGTGCAGGAGAGGATGTGGAACCAGCGCCCGACGTGATATCTTCTTGTGGCTCGTGTTCCAATGCTTGTAACATCCAAAACATATCCAACGTTAGCTCGCTAAACTTTACCTGAAAACAGACACTAAATAAATTATATAGTTCAAAAGCCCAAAAATAAAAACTTTACAACATTTGCCTTAACAGCACATATGATAGCGAAATAATCGACTCTGATTTATGATGATCTGCTAAATGCAGGCCAGGTGTACATAATCTGAAATAGGGAACTCCATATGAACACCATACCACGTTTGAAACATGTGCGCACAAAGCAGTATAGTACAACCCTGTGGGTCATTTCATGCTACGATGTCCTTTTGTCACAGAAAAAATGACTAATAACTTTTGTGGCTCCGATTATTTTCATTTTGACTCCCTATGACCAAAAAACGTCAAAGGAATTCCGAATTTGAGGTCGTTATAGTAAATTTTTAACCGTTCTGATGCTCTAGCTTTCCAACCACCACCCCTGATAGCCAGCCTATCACACGTAAAATGGCGTCTGGCATGCTCCAGTTTGAAAATAGCCTCCACTTTCAAAAAAATAATATTGTGTCATATGTGGCCGAAATATAGTGCCACAATTTAATATGCCACAATATGAACTTAAGGCACGAAATTTCATCGAAACACCGTCACATGGCCGACTTTTCGAAATTTTTGATTGTGGTCGGGGGGGGGGGGGTAAAAGCCTGAGTTCAACAGGTCGGCCGTGAGATAAAGCTAACATCGTTTCACCATTCTCTTCCTCATGGTAATGAACCATAACAGACAAATTCAAAGACTTGTACTCATTCCACCATACCCCAGACTAGCAATGGTCGGGGGGATAATCAAATGTGTTAAAATCGATCTTTTAACCCTGGCGCCGGGGTAAGTAACAAGAAGTCCGTGGGTTAATATTTTTCAAAAGGTACCCAGGGGATAGGTATAATCTATGAATAACGTTTATGTACCGTTCATAAGTAACGAGTAATGACCAAAAAATAATTTGGTTGGGGGTGGGAGGGGAGTAAAAATGGGGTTCATTCCATGTCGGCCGCTCCCAGTCTCCAGGATTGGTGTAGATTTGCATTTGTGTAACTAAAAACGTAGCGTAGACCTGACTAATTCTGCACAAAAAGAATTAAGACCACAATTTCTAACATCGAGCCACACCATTACATGGAAAAAACAGGTCGTAAAATTAGTCATTACGGTTTTTGTCAATTTGGGACCTATGTGGATGTCCAGCCCCTTATGGCGGGGGTGAGGCCAAAAAATTTTCGTTGTTTAAATTTTTTAAGTAATGAGGCTTCCTGGCGGAAATAACATTTTTGCCAGATCCCTGCCCATTTCTTTGCAACAGACCAAAATATCCATTTTTACGCTCCCCCCCCCGACCAAAAGGACATCGTAGCGCAAATATTTTCTAACAGGGTTCCCGTGGAATTCACGGTACCACTTTGTCTGTCTCCATAGCCCAAAATCCCTGGTTCAAGCTCAGATTAAATCGGGGTTTGCGACTATGAGGAACTACTTAAGAGCACACGGTACGCCAGAGGTACGTACTGAATTCTTGAGCATTATGTAACAAGCCCAATTTAAGGCGAATTTTACAGCGAATAAGCCTCGATTTCTGATTTTCAGTTAAAGTTATATAATTAATATCAACATTTTGATGTTCGGAAATGCATGAGCCGAAGAGTTAAAACCGGTTCCAGGAATAAATGGAGCCTAAAACAAAAAATGAAACCGATTTAAACCGTGAATTTCTCCTAAAAAAACTAGTTAAATTTAATTTTAGAATTCACACCTTTTTCCTGTTGAAAAATGACAAAATTCCTTGTTTACCCTGTAAAAATATCAGTTTTCACTGTTTCCCTTGTTTTCCCTGTTGTGCGGGAACCCTGTTCTAATTACATATGGTGCTCATGACAGACACGAAAGAAATTTCAAGCGGACGCTGAAAATAATGAATATCTTCCTCGAATATATCTACATAGATATGAGTGATGAGAATCGACATTATTCTCAATCAGGATGCAGCTGCGAGCTCTAGGACATATTAATGTCTTTAATATTCAGTGATATGTGAATATACGGATGTTAGCAAACATAATATTTAGATCCAATTTACACAACACAAAAATATTAAACTACGTCGCGATCAATTGATAAGTGTTGTAGATTTCAGCCGATGCTGCTAACTGTTTAATAATATGCAAAAACCAGTCACGCTCGTACCAAATTGGTTGTGTTTCCAACGATGAGTACTTCTTGCAGCGATAAGTACAATGGAATTCCTTTTTCGACATGCGGTACGCTAAACGGAGTTAGACGGTGTGAAAGGATAACCGTCGATGAGTCCACATCAAGCACATTAACGATGTTGTCAGCCTAAAAGTGCTATAAAAACAGTATTACAGCGTAAAATTATTAACGCATGGAGAATTAGCAAACCGTAACGTATATTCTTGATATATAATGAAATGCGATACATACGTTTGTGACGATGATAATAATGCATCCACTTTCAACTATGATGTAATATGATTATATAATGTGCTAGCAACGCTATGTTTACAAGTGACTAGCGTCAAAAGCGATTGAATAATATTGATAGTAGACACGTGAATTCTCTGAAGCAGGACAATTACAACAGTTAAACAATTCGAAATTGAAAAGGTTCTGTTATCTTTTGACATTTATCACACTTGAACTACTTTAGTAACAAACTTGGTTGAAACGCATAAAACATGCAGCACCATCTCATCACGTTGAGAACAGTAGTTACCGATATAAAACGATGCAAACCTCTACAAAATTTTTCAGCTCCGTAAGCACTAGTGACCACTCAAGTTGATCCTCAGGATCATAGACGTTAATATATTCTTCAACAACCCTGGACAGTTCCTAAAAATAAATATTAAACAATGTACCGCAAAGTATTTTTGAGTGTAGTAATAAAGTTCGGGGCGCCTGCATAGGAGCAGCGTGTATAATACAGTGATGTTCAACCGTACCTAAATCATTTAAATACAAAATTTGCACAACGTAAAAATATTCTACATACACATCACTGATTGCTAAAACACATAGCTTTTACAAGTACCTACAATCAGGTCAAAGGTATGCCAGAGATTCAATAGCTTTTACATAAGCAAACATACATGTATGCTGCCAAAAAACAACGATGCGAGCAATAATATTTAGACTAGCGTAATACTTATAGCTTCCAAATGTGATGTAAGCCCGTATTAGCTTGGAGTATTTGGGAGGTGAGGTCCCTCCCGTTTCGGAGTTTCCTTTCATAATTTGTGTAACGAAATAAAATAAGAAAATTAGTACAAAATCTATGAGACGCGGATTTCCGCCAATTGACAGAACCGTTCGTGTTCGCCCGGTATGTAAACTATAACAAACGCTGTTCAGGTTGATATATCGTCAATGGTTGGCGACAAAGCCATATTTCGTTGATCCACCAAATTTGGCAGTTATGTTACCAGTCAGAAAACCAATGTCAATAAAATATTTTTAAAACCAAGTCAGGGAGTATATACTGCGGCAAGGTGGATAATATGCTAGTGATCAAAATGAGTGCTACACAGTCTCTGTAACAATAGTGCGTTTAATTACGACACCAGTTCAGTGAACATAGTTACGAATATGTCGTATAGAACACAGATTTTGTATGTGTAATCGCGTCGATTGCCTGCAATAATGACACTGGGCAGTAACTACTCACCTTTATCTGTGAACGCCGCATATGAATAAAAAAACTGATAATGAAGTATTTAATGACTGTTACCCGTATAAGCTGACGAACAAACTTCAACTTCTTTAAAAGAAGACATACAACAACAAATCGTGCATAATAGCGAAGCTTTTTGATCATCAAATCAGGTCTGTAATAAAAATTTACATTATTAATTCATTTGTATCTCTACCATTTTTACCAGAAATGACTGACGCAAACGGATAAAATATATACAGATTATTAATGTACTTCTTGTACTTACGTAAATTCATGATTTTAATCACTCGGGAATATTATATAAGCCGTAATGTTTTACGATTAAATCTAAGATGTCGCTAGCTGGCCTGTCCACAGTGGGCGGCCCCACCACTTTCCAAATCATCGAATGTTCGTGAGATTTCCCCCATGTCCGTCCCCCCAATCGGCCGAAACCCCCCATGTTCAACTAATTCCAAAAATTTTTTATGTCTGAAAATTTATGTTCTTTGTTTGCAAATTGTTTTTTAAACATTAATTACCACTATTTATAATGCTGAAATATTGTTTTTAGCTTGAAAGTACGTTCACAGTAGTAAAATGCATGAAAATATGGAAATATTTTGTATTTTTAAGCAAGATTTATCCCTCCTCACTTTGAAATTTACCCCGAGAATGAACATGGGGGGCCCCACGAAGTTCCCCCCACTTTTCGAAGGGCTGTGGACAGGCCAGGCTATTATGGGGCGCCCCATGCTCGGCCCGTCCGCGGTTCGCCCCCAATTAAATTTTCGATGCCATAAATTTTTTGAGACAGTTGCGGCGAAATTTAATAATGTTGAACCGGGGACAGCCCCTTTTCGTGCACCACCACTATCGGGCCCACCCCAAGTTCGATGGGGCTGCCCTCGGTTCGTGCACCCTCTCCCACAAATTTTGACCCTATCGAAATGCGAGATGGTTATGATACTTATGAGACGCACATACACAAACAAGTACGTACCAAAATGTGACCGCTGTTCAGGAGCAAATTTTGATTTTCAAGCTGGTCCATTAGCTTGTTCTTTATCCACGTAAATATACAATGTCATCGAAATTTTGTGGTTTCTTCACGTGCGAAGTAATCGGAAATAGAAACATTTTTCGCAAAATATAAGCTACATGTGTAAACATTATGCTCCCAAATAAAATAAAGCCATGATTTATTTGAGAATCGTTACCAGAATCCTTCTTGAAAAATCAGTTTTTATCCAAAAAAGTGGCAGCTATATTACAAATGTTTACAGAGATTAAAAATATTTGGTTAAGAAAACCAGATTACACCGCGTACTTGTCTTCCTTTGATGCTTTCGAATAATAGGATCGATTGCGTATAGCCGAATAAAATGCAAATGCTTCTAGAAGGTAGCTGGTATCACTTGTTCTTAAGCTAAAAATAATAGTAGCGACGTCAATGATATAAGCGGCACAAAATATGATCGAAATAATGCACGAGATGTCTCCCCCCGAGAGCGATATTCCAACTACGGAACATATTTGGTATAATATTAATCAACAGAACTAGTGTTATAATATAAATAAGCCCGATCGATATAGAACATTAATATAGATCTGGTATATAAGCACGTATGAACAAAATTTGAACAGCGCTGTTGTGACACATTATCGACAGAGCCCTGAACAAAATTAAACGACTCTGGGCTTTGAGTTTTTACAAGGTCACAATACACGGCAGACTTTTATTAGAATAATAGCCACACTTTTAAATAGATGCAACACCGCAAATCGGAAGTAACCGAAAACAGTTTAAATCTGTCGTTTCCTGGAGTTTCGCGATAAAGGGAAGAGGGGGTTTACTCTTCATGTACGGATACTGACCCTATTGGCCACTACCAGAAAAAACGAACGCAAAACGCAAATAAAGGTTTAAATGTCCGTTTACAAACAGACCTGAACGTAAAGAAACTTTGTGATATTTAAAAAAAATTTGGGTTCCTTTACGAATGTTATAACATTCGAAACAAACGAACGTTTTTCCTTAGTTTTTTGTGCACTTCTTATTTCTGTCTGTGACTGTATCTATATAATACATAAATTATTTTCTAACCCTCCCTATCCAGCTCTTCCCCGACCTCGGGTTAGACTTAATCCCGAGAACCCCCTAGTATTGCCAGATGCCAGTAAAATATTTTGTACTGTTTGCTTTCCATCGGCTATATGTTTGGATGGCGTTTTTGTAACTTCCAATTCGTTAATCCGGATGTTCCCACAGGTAAACCAAGTACTTATTTATAAATTATCTAAGGCGAAGCAAACAAACTATGTACTCCGCTAGGTCGAAATGGACTAACGTGATAACAGTAATTGCCTAATTCGTTTTGCTACAACATTATTATATAACAAGGAGCTTAATCCATTACTCACAGACATAGCATAATACTTCGAGCTACTAACTGTCTGTACAAACAATATTTCGATTTAACAATAAAATTAACGACAGCAAACTATCCCAATCTACATAAGACTTACTTTTAACTCAGGTTCCACCATGTTGTTGCTGTGAAAGTAACAACAGCACCACAAGTAACCAAAATCATAAGAAAACGTGATGCATATTAATCACTTCTAGTTCTAAATATGTTGCCGTTTATAATAATTGTCCATTTCCTCGACAAAATTTGGTCGTCTGTCACCAACAGTTTTACGAAAAATATTGAGATATCAACTTACTAATAGTTGTAATAGAGCTGTCCAATTTTCGATGATATTTCGCCGACCTGCCATCGCTTCAGCCCATAAAGCGTATCTAAGGCATGTCTGGAAATGAGTAAAAACAGTCTAACGTAAATGCCACAATATATGGGATAAGTGAAACACACAAAGGTGCACACAGGGTATGACGCTGTCCACAGCACACCGAAAAGTGGGGGACTTCGGGGGTCTCCCATGTTCATTCTCGGGGGAAAATTAAAAGTGGGGGATAAATTTTGCTTAAAAATACTAAATATTTTCATGCATTTTACTACCGTGACCTAAATTTTCGACCTAAAAACGATATCTTCGCATTATAAATAGCGGTAGTTAATGTTTAGCGGCAATTTGCAAACAAAAACCATAAATTTTCAGACATAAAAAAATTTTTTTTGGAATTAGTTGAACATGGGAGGTTTCGGCGGCGCAACATAGCTAGCATATATGTATAAACATTTAACAGTGACCGGAACCAAAATTAGCTCAACCCTAAACGGAATATTTTTTCAGGAACGGAGCTACACTTGGCTGTTAAAGCTGTTATTACCATTAGTTGTTAAAGTTGTTACAAATATTAGTGATAATATTTGGTACGTTTTGTTGTACAGTAGCCGAAAGTAATGACCGCTGCTCGGAAGATTTCCCGTCTGTAATCGCTTGCTGGTTGCACTATATTGTTAGTAAATCGCAAAACGGGAGGAAACTACCAAGTGTGACAACGTTGTGCTTAATGACCATTTTGTCGTTCCAAATGCACGTTCGTCATCTATTTTAAATTGCCACCATAGCAATTTATACACCGACAATATTTCAATGCACTGCTGCGGCTATTTTAATCATATTTCAAAAACCTAAAAGAACTTTTATTATCCTCCCGCAACGACCACAAAGACGAAAACGTTTGAAATTTCCAAATTACAAATTTTAAAAGAAAATTATAATTTGAAGAGAGCGTTACGTTGTATGGCTCCAAACACTTGCCTCTTTTGATGCATACCACAGAAATATAATTGTTTTAATTGTATATATACACCTAGAGCTCAGTAGGCACATTTTAATGATTCTCACACTAGTGAGTAACCGGAATTGTGACTTTTTGCCGCAACCGAACCTGGAAACTGGTCTTATCAATAAGGTAAAATGAAAGGAGGTAATGGCATTTTTGTTTGTTCAGATGTAAATGGTGCACAAACAGGGTTATTCAATAGGTTAAAACATCGGTTCCATTGTTTGGAACGTATGTTGAGTATGTCTGTCATTACCACTATGAGGTGGGGTATGAGTTATAAATGGCGCATATTGGCAAAAGAATTACAAAAATTTTGAAATTTTCCAATTAGTTTTCCATTGAAGAGCTAGATGGTCTATAGATGTCTGGGTAGCTGAATACGACGAATGTAACTCCACTTACGTCGAAAGAAGCAATTCGGCAAATACTAGGGCCCTGTAATAGAAAATTTTCTTGAAAGTTGCTATTATAAAATTTAGAATATTTCCATGTAGTAGTTTTGTTTCGTTACTAGGCTAGCAACACGAACAAAACTTCTACACGAGCAAAAGACAAATTCCACTGGCGCTATACTTAAACATTCCTAGCTGCATAATGAAATCAAAATGCGAGCTGTTTTCAAAATTTATCAGTCCATGAGATAGTCTTCAACAGTCTATGAAACAACTCAGGAACAAAATACATGTAACACAGTAACACGTAGCTTAGAATTAACTGGAAGACACATTTGGCAAGAAGACACCTGAACTAACACAACGAATATTATTGCAGTCTGGCTGTAGTTTGTTAGCTAAGCAATAGTTGTAGCACAGCTATCGTGCGTTAAGTGATTTGTACGCACGGTTGTGACGAGTTCAGACGAGTGCATCAGCACGAGTTTGAACGAGTTAAACAACATACCCGTGCGTACAAGTCACTTGACGAACGCCTGGCTGTGCTACAACTGACTTGTAATACAGCTAATTTAGCTAACCGTGCGTTAAGTCAATTAGATGCACGGCTTTAACTATATAAGCTGTGTTACAATTTTAATTGTTAACATAGCTTATATAGTTAAAGCCGTGCATACAAATCTCTGAATGCACTGTTAGCTATATAACAAGTTATTTGTAGCATAGATAACAGTGCGTTCATAGATTTGTACGCATGGTAACTCGTTCAAACTCGTGCTGTCGCACTCGTTTGAACTCGTCACAAACTGTGCGTACAAATCGTTGAACGCACTGCTGCCTATGCTACAACTATTACTTATACAATGTAAAACTATATATTATCCAAACAAATCAAAAGACGTGGAAACCGGAACTTCTATTCCGCGGAATTAGGCGGAACAAGAACAAACCGGAATTTCACTTACTCCGTGCAGCAA
>JASANE010004452.1:0-29198 GCA_030248225.1 Trileptium ribeirensis
TGAAACACTTGCAACAAACACTCTTACAATAATAATAAGGCATTTATAAAGCGCACTTTTCGTTTACAATGAGCTAATCGACTAAATTTACAATCTCGGTTTCAAAAATGTCAAATTTTGCACATAGGGCGTAAAAACCCACATTTCTCATATACCCTATCAGGAAATGCTATGCCACACAACGAAATCTGTCGCGATCTCGGAGTATCTATCACTAAATACTTAAAAATCAAGCATCGTTGCAGTGATATGGTGAGCAAAGCATCCCGAATATCTAATATACTTTTCCGCTGTTTCTTAACTTCTGATATTGAAGTACTTCGTCGTGCATATGTTACATATGCTCGGCCAATACTGGAATACATGTCTCCCGTTTGGTTACCTGTGTATTCAGGGATATCTATATCATAGAGCGCGTCCAACGCTACTGCACAAGGCGTCTATATGATCGTTGCGAGCTGACTGCAACACAGTACAATGAAAGACTAACATTTCTTGGTCTAGAATCACTTGAGCTAAGAAGATTACATTACGACCTTATTGTGAATTTTCAAATTTATCAACAACGAATACTATTCAATTTTAAAACTATCCCCTATTACCGAAACGCGAACCCGTGGCCACAATTGCAGAATATATAAACCTGCGTTCAGAACCAGCGTACTGCACCATATATTTCCAATGCTGGTAATAAAATATTGGAATGCCTTACCATCAACAATAGACGGAATACCTTTAGTTACGGTTCGAGTTCAAAAGTGTTAGAACACTACTAGGTAAAATAGATTTTGCAAATATTTTAAAATATAATAAGAAATTATAGTTGAAAAATGGTAGTACTGTCCCATATCAGGTTATTTGTCTGTGCTAGTAAATACTGATTTTTAAATATATATTACGATCTGACCAGTAAAATCAAAATGTCGAATTTTTTTCAGTGGTGCTCAATCAGGTTAATCTGCCCTTACGTTCGTCATGTCTCGAATAGACTATTGCAACGCGTTGTACTGTGGTCTACCTACAGTTAGTCTCTTACCACTTCGGCGTTTTATACACGCAGCAGCCAGGATGGTATCGGGGGCTCGTCGACAGGAACACATAACACCTGTCTTGAGGCGTCTACACTGGCTGCCGCTAGATAAGCGCATCCAATACAAGATTTTTCTAATTGTATACAACGCAATTACTACGAAAACGCCGCCATATATTGCCGACATTCTTACCACTTCATCAGGACTACGACTTGCCAACGAAAGGATAGTGCAAATTGATGTGGCAAGAAACAATAGCTTCCAATTATTTGAGCCTTCGGAATGGAATAAAATGCCGCTTGCTTTGCGAAGTCCAGACCTAGAACTGACTCATTTCAAATCTATACTCAAGATTTATTTATTTCCAACGGAATTGTGACAGGTTTGACTGAAAGATATCATAAACATGTAAAACTTACCTTGCGCTTTTGAGACGCTTTCGCGAAAAAAGCGCGTTATGCGGCGTTCACGTTATAATGTCCCCGCTGTTTGGAACTTTTGACCCCCTGTAGTCGCGACCCTACCGTATAGACAGTCAGGGTGACACCCAAACTGTAAATCAAATGCCGAGGGTATACGACACACCCTTAGCTACTAAATTTTTTCTAGACAGTGTCGTACACACCCTTAGCTACCAATTTGGCGCGAATTAACTATAACGGACTCCGTCTGTAGCGAATGCGGTTTATTAGTCAACTGTCCTGTGGAGTTTTTCCTAAATTCTCGATATTTGTATCTAGCCCATATGAACATTGCTCAAATAATTCCGAACAGTGCCAATAAAACTGCCAGACGACACGGTGTGCCTGACACTGTCGGCAAGTGGTAATACGCGTAACTAGCTACCGTTGAAAAAATTTATTAAAAACATGGGGGTGTCTAAGACACCCTGTTGTCAACAGTGTGTCTGACACTGTGTGGGGTACGTAGGTTCCAAACGTTGGGGACATTATAACGTGAACGCCGCATTATACATCCATTATTATTATTACTATTATTATTACGTTATTCATTTCCTTACGTGAATGTTCTAAAATATTATAAACATGTGTAGCAATGTTCTGCGAACGCTAGTAAGCATGCTGTGTGGACGACGTTTGATCAATTCTCATTCTCGATTGGCATGAACGCGTTTCAGAAGCAGAACACTGCAGTAAATTTACAGTTTCGTATGTACCATAGGAACTGAATAAATTTGTATTGTATTGTATTTAAAGTCAAGTCAACCAGAAAGAGAAAGCTCCATTTCCATCTGGCTACCGATGAAAACGTTAATAAACTTCACTGTTGTTGATCCGACCGTGAAAGGTGAGAAGAAGAGTAAATATCACATTTCGCTACAGGTTCCTATTAAACAGAAAAAAGATTGAGATCAACTTTACTAATAATGTCATATTTAATTTTCTAGAGTAAACAGACTCTATTATGGTTTCGGTCCATACCAAACTGATTAGTTTTGTTAAATGCGCCAATGGCTCTCACTGGAAACCTTTGATTAAGAACATTTGGTCGGTGCTACTGCAAGACCGCATTTCTCCGTTGCATGTTTGAGCATCATAACAAGACGATGTTCCAATCGACGTCTTTACGACTGAAGTATATTAGTTTTAGAATCATATAATTTGAGGTTATTGGCATAAATCCAGTTTCGTAGAACGGCAAATAAGCGTTGCAGTGTGCATATGACTTCGCCTGAGTCTTTAGGGTCGAAATCTTTGTAAATTTGGATGTCATCGGCGTAGCAGTGTACGTAAAAGCCAGCCGCTACGATTAGCTCGACGGTAAGCGCTGTATGTATGATAAACACAATTGGTCCAAGCACGAAACATATAAAGCAGCGAAACAACATATTAATGATACAATAACCTTTTAAGTTATGACTTTACTGTGCGAGGCAAATTTGAGGGTTTTGCTTATCGTAATACCGCGACAACAATAGTTTATTACAAAATCAAAGCGTAGTACATATGAATATACTTATGAATATATTGAAATATAGTACAACACCCTGTGAAATAAAGTTCCAGTACTTAACAAAATATATATTTGATTTGAATAAACAACAAGATCATAAAGGGAGCAGAATAGAGAGCTAGTCCAGATAATTTCAAAGAAACTACTTGATAAAGTTGATTTAACCAGATTTTTAAAATTTGACCGAAATATGTAATCAGAAATATAAGTGGATTTACCCCTTTTTTCTGATTTAATTCGTTTATTGACTGGTCTCGTAAGTCATGTTTATTTTAATTTGCGCCATATGTTGTGTTATATTTGCATAAGGCTGACCGAGGATGTTGCAGTCATGCTATTTCTTAATGGTTGGGCTCGCGATGATGAACTTAACTCCGGATACAAAACCCTTCGAGCTGCAACATGCAATGACCGGCAATAAACGATATACCGCTACTACTACTAAGTGCTCGTACATCTAATTGTGTCTCGCGTGTTTGAGATAAGATCGCCTAAGTATGTTTAAGATAATACCTAAGTCTTTACACCTGAAAGTTGAAGGTATTTCACTAAGTTTAGATGGTACTTAAAATTAGAATGATTTTTTACCTAGGTGTAAACTATTCCACTCTGTTACAGCAATGGAGTTGCCGATTTTCTGACCAACTTTCTAAAAATGAATAGGCATTTTGAAGCCTAGACGCAGCATGACCATCCGCGTAATGCAGCCCGTTTACATACAACATAATGTAGTCTTCAAATAATTTACAATTAATATTGTCAAAACAATACGCTAGATTATTTATATAAATCAATAAATAACGTGAGCCCCAGGACACTGCCTCTTAGCACACCTGATCTATTTTTATGGGAAACTGAGTACGTATGATATATTTTTAATCTAAAGATTATATTGTTAAGGAAGGCTGTTATCCACTGCAGAAGTGGACCATTCACCCCTGCTATTGACAATTTTCCACACAGTTTGACGTGCGAAACTGTATCGAAGGCTTTTGCGAAATCAATATATACAATATCGACAATATTTCAGGAGTCCAAAGAAGTTGACTATTTCGAAGAACTGAGTACATGTGGATCTTTTTGATATAAATAATAACACAAATAGTAAACAGCTATATAGCGCCTATGTCGCCTATTAAACGTTACGCCGGCGCGTTTTATAGATACGGTTAACGTTTAAATAAATACGTTGTCAGTCTGCTCTTGAATTGTAATGCGGTTAGATTCAGATCCCCCAGTTCTCGTCGAAGAAAATTCTAAGTACAGATCGAAAAATCTTGCCCCGACAAACGTCAAAACACACAATTTGGCTAGCAGCTAGTCGGAACGCAGATGAGAACTGTAGCATGCCTCTCTGCAGTGGAGGCGTTTTAGGAGCGAGAGCATTGAAAATGATAGTTAAAACTTTATACAGGTTTAGTCTTTCCAAGGGTAACTATTGCAGGTCATGTAATACTAGTGTGATATGCTCTCGGATTCATTGCTATCTCTTTTGAAACGACAAAGGATATATCCTTGCTGATTTGGACTAACGATTTTGTTACACAATAAGTATGACTTAACATAATCATTAACAATATATTCCGTTATTTTAGAGCAATTTGAAAGTAAGGATATGAGTCTGTAGTTCAGAGGTAAAGATGAATCGCCCTTTGTATACACAGGAACAATGTCTGCTTCCAACGGTTTCCGCAACCGTCCATTCGCTTAGGCATTAATTTAGGCTTTCGTGTTACACTATTTAGTCTTAGCTTAGAGACATTAATTTAACTATTCGTGTACAACGTTTAGCTGACTTTTATCACATCTCTTAATAACGGCGACACAATCTGGTAGAAGAGGCGTAAATACTAGAATGCGAGAAAATGGGTGAATATTAGAATGACATTCTACTGGTTGAGTGTCATGGTAATAATGTCCTAGCAATAAGAATCAGAACTGAAACATAATGTACAGTGAAACAGTTCAGAACAAGAGTGTAGACACAGTTTCAATGGTCAAATGGTTAGTTAGACTTTTTCCTTGTAACAATAAAAAGATTTTATTAAATATATATGCCGTTAACATTCAGAGTAGTGACATTTCATAGCGGGCGGAAAAGTACAAAGGCTTACCAACTACTCCAGTCTTTGGTATTGTGTAAAAATTCGCCAGTTAACAGTAATTCAATACTGAAAAAGAAGCTATGTTAATATAGCTAAGCTAAGCCATGCTCGGGTATCGCTTGTATGTGGCCCAAATGACAGTGCCGCTTTCACAAGATGAATTAAACGCATGCAAGTTGTTACCCTTAATTTCGTTTAACAAACATTTTTGTTTGTTTTGTTTAATAAACCGATATCCAAACTTGAAAGGAAATGACTCCTTTTACATTCAGTCTATTCAACCGGTGAACTATATTGATGGTAAAGAGGTATTATTGATTCGTGTAATTAAAAGGCTCTACCGAAATTTCGGAAAGTACGTACAGTTAGCTTCTAGAACAACTTGAAATTTTGAATAATATGGATCTGCCGCGAGCTTAAATTCTAAAATTCGAGTGGCTTGTTTTACAACAATAACAACTACAGTTTATTGGGAACTTCCTTAAGTACATATATATATAACTGCTAGAAGTTTTTTTCATGCAACAAGTAGTTGATCCCAACAAGAAATGGTTAGAAAGGGGCGGGTCCTACTTGCATTATACATAGTTTACGATAGTAGCAAAGAAATCTGTCTTAGTGTACTTTTTAAACTTGTTCCTTAGAAATATGAGAACTTTGCAATTCTATAATACTAGAACAACAACAACATAGTTTATTACCGGTAAAGCCAGCCTTATTACATAGAACTGCTATGCATTGTCCATACTCACACTGTCGACCGAGTTTCATGCGTCGACTGTCTTAAAGAAAAATTTGCTCGGAATTTTGGATTCATCAGCTTTTTCATGTTTCCACGCTTTAGTATTGCGTGATATATGAAAAAATCCACGCTTGACTTGATCTCAGCTCAGAATTTAAATATCGAAACACCGTGCTACGCAGAATAAACGAGTAACGAGCCAAATAATCCAAAATATTCCATTGCATTACTGTAAAATTCTATGTCGTCGACACTTCCTCAAATAATATCATTTGTTTGCCTATTTTAACACAAATTACACCTCATAAATAAAGTGCACCAAGTTAGGGAAAAGTGATTATCACAAATGAGTCTTTTCCTGGACCGCACCGCTAAGACATTCATTTTAAGAAGTTATGCTAATGATAATATGGCGTGAGATATCGCACGGGTGGCATTAACACAAAACAAAACCGGCGTCTATGATAAGGGAATATCTTGGGTTACTCGAAAGTGAACGCATTAATTGCTTCTCCTTGCAGCGACAATTAACTCCAAAAAGAATATCTTCGAGCAAACATATATATATAAACAACAAAGTTGAATTAAGCACGAGATACGGGGAAGCATCCTAACAAACAATTACTCTTTTAGTGTTAAGGGCGTCGCAAGCTCTTCCAAATGTGTAGGGAGCCGGCAAAAAAGTGGATGGGCCGGTTGTTTACATTCATGTAATTATAACCACATCTGTTTAAAATTCGAGCTCAAAATGCAAAATTGCTTAAACAACTCCTATCGAAAGTTGATCTTGACAATTTTCTCCAGTTTGACCGTAACCTTTAATTTAATTTGACGATTATTTCACTTTTTTTGTCAGTTGTAAGCGGTTTTGCTCCCTTACTGGCGTAATTGTTTATTATACTTGATGTCGCTTAATCCTTCTTGTATAATAAACCCTTTTTGTTGTTATTAATTATTTCACGTTTGTCAGTAAAAAGTGGGTGCTCTCTACCCCCTCTTTCGATGCGCCTGATTGGTTCTGCTTAACCGACACTATACAAGAACAACCTTATTGTGCCACTGTCAGTAGCTATACTAAAGCAATGCCAACCCAGCCTATGGCCCAGGTAAGCCTTTGGCCCGTTATACAACGATTGCGACTGTCAGAGATTGCTCAAGTTAGACCATTAAATTTGTTACAGTTCAACGAATTGTAAAGTAGAACTCAGACAGCTTCGATTTTGTCAAATATATTGCCATCGGACTAACAATTTATCAAAATTGAACGCAATATATTATGCATTGTATTATTTCTTCTAGCTGCAAAACGTGTTTGTAGGTCCATATACACCGTCTTCTATATCTCCTAGCCACTAGACTACACAATTACATTGTCATTACGTTAATATTTAATCACCTCCCATTTATTACCTATACCGTTGGTAAAACCCTAACTTATATGTGTTTTGTGCATAGTCATAATTCAACTCTATTACCATTAGTCCAGAGACAATAAAACAGTTAATGACTTTGCATAAATCTTTCAAACAAAACACAGAACAGGAAAAATATTAAATTTAACAATAATAATTGCAGTGTATGCCAATATTTACTTAGTGATTCTTGGGCGGAAGACAGGTTTGAGGCAAGTAACGGTACTGCCTGAGTTTCAAGAGTAGTATACTACATAAGGAATAGATCTGCAAGTGCAACGTCGAAAAGAACGCTTCGGTTGAAATTTTTAACAATAGCCTTCATGTCGTTATTTTCACGGTAAAACTCGTACCAGTAATTTGTGATGTTTGCAAGTTATATATTGATTATAAATATTAAATTTTCGTTGAGCCTGCTGGATGCACTAGTAGTAGTATAGTAGTATATCGTGTGTCATTGGATGTTGCAGCTCGAAGGGTTTTGCACCCGGAGTTAAGTCCATTATAGCTATCCCAACCATTAAGTAATAGCCTGACTACAACATCCTCTGCCAGCCTTATGCAAATATAACACAACACATAGCACAAATTTAAATCAACATGACTTACAAGATCAGTCAATAAACGAATTAAACCAGAAAAAGGGGGTAAATCCGCTTATATTTCTGATTACATATTTCGATCAAATCTAAAAATTTTGGTTAAATCAACTTTATCGAGTAATTTCCTGAAATTATCTAGACTAGACATATTAATTAATGATTAACTAATTAACGTAACTGGTAGTTGGTTCCATACATTTACAATTCCAGTAGTTAGAAAATGATCCAAAGCGTTACTTTTGTGTTGTGAATTCTTAATTTTAAGATAATAACATCTTGTGAAAGTTACGCAAGACAGCTCAAACAGGTCCTTATATCCCGCAGAAAAATTTCCAACTGACTTGGAAAACAACTACTAAATCATTATGCAAGCGTCTCAACTCTAAGGACGTTTAAGTTGAAATACTTAAGCCTGTCTAAATACCAAGCGTACGGCAGGCGTGTCCTGTCAAAATACGTTTCGTAAAATATCGCTGAACATTGGCAAGCTTATCGATATATCCTACTGTACATGGCGACCATACAGGTGATGCGTATTCTAGGATTGGGACTACATAAGACATAAAAGCAGTCAAAAGAACGTTATAATTAGAGTTGGGGAAACAGGGAAATAGCATGTTACTAAAACAATAGGCCTTCTGACATATAACGGCGCAGTGAATGTGTGGCCTGAGAAGATTAGACACTGAGACTCCTAGGTCTTTGAGATAAGTGTTTACAGTTAGACTGTGATTTACTATTTGATATTCTAACTGTGGATTTTTAGATCCTATATAGAGTACTGTACATTTAGCATATGATAAGCTAACTTGCACTTCGTTGGCCCATGAATCAACATAACTAATCGGCGGCGACATGAATTTGTGTTCGTTTCAGCTTAACATAAAGTTTTACGTTATCAGTATACAATTTACAATGTACATTATTTAACTTCACAACAAAGTTATTGATACACAGAACAAACAAAGTAGGACTAAGAACACTCCCTCGAGGAAGCGCCTAACGTTACTTTCCGGTTCCTCGGAAAAGCAATAGATTAACCTTTAGAGTAGAATTTGCGGTCAGCCAGCTAAGCGCGAATCCATTCTAATAGTTATTACCTATTATGCCATATTTAGATAGCTTTACAAGTGATTTTTGTGCGGAACCGTATCGAATGCTTTTGCAAAATCAGAGGAAGCCACATCGACGTAGTTTCCTTCATCTACTGTAGTGCACCAATCTTTCATGCACTGAAACAGTTGAGTACAAGTTGATTTGTTTAAAACAAATCCATGTTGATTAGGAGTTATAATGCTATGCTGCGCGAGAATGAATATGATATGACGATTTACGGCATATTCTATGATTTTGAAGCAATTGGATATCAGTGATATTGGGCGGTAATTGAAAGGATTCGACGAATCTCGTTTTTTTGTATACTGGCACTACGTGGGCTGTAAGTCACTGTTTTAGCAAGGTAGCAGTGATAAATGATTGTTCGAAAAGATGTGCCAGCGGAAAGAGCAAGAGGGAGTTTTTCAGGTTTTTAATCTGGAGTGCCTCAAAAATGATGTTGTTTGTTGCTTATATAATGTCGAGTATAAACTTTTGCAGACGACGTTAAGTTATATGTTAAGACGTCAAACTGCAACGATGACAATGCTCCGATTCATCTGCAAAACGCACTTATCTCCTTGGAACAATGGGCCAAATCCTGGATTTCTTATTTAGCCTCGAAATGCAATATTTTACACTTCGGTAAAAGCTACCTCGAATTTCAACATCATTTTTGCAAGGGAATGTAATTTCCTGTGTTTTCGCGTGTAATGACCTAGGTGTAATAATTAGCTCCGACCTCAAATTTGAGAGGCACTGCAATGTCACCGTTGCAAAAGCATATCGTATAATCAATATGTTGTTTAACTGCTTCATTCGCTGTAACTCAGAGTCATTAATACTGTCGTATTTATCGTATGTTCGACCAATAATCGATTAGTCTAGCCAAGTTTGGTCACCGTGTTATTTACTCGAAATAGATAAGTTGGAGAAAGTGGAATGGTATTTCACCAGAAGGCTAGCCATACGGCTTCGTCTTTGATATGTAGTATAAGCAACGGTGTAACATACTTCCAGTTAGAACGTCTAGAACTACGTCGTTTAAAACACATTATTCTAGTTTTCAAAAGTCCTAATAATGAAATTGATAGCTGTCACAGCTTTTTTGAAATTTCCCACGACACGAATACGCGTGGTCACGAAAGAAAACTAATAAAACCAAAGTATAATTCAAACTGTTATAAACATAGCTTCGCGGTGAAAACTATCGATGCGTGGAATAAATTACCTAGTTTTGTTTGCTGTGAACCTCTCATAGGATCATCCGACTGCAGAAAATTCAAAATACTTTTAAACAAGCTTGACTTTACAGTTTAATAGAAACTTTTTTAATAATTATTTGAAATGCTATTTACTCCCTTAATAAATATTAATCTTGTGCTCTATATTTTCGCCGAAAGTAGGTGGACTTGCTTCCTTTTCGGTTGAATTTATGTTTATTAACTTGTCCTTCATTTAAAATTTACTTATGCGTTCATTTTGTGATATTTTGTAACCCGCTATACCGGAAGTCGGTAAGACATTGCCTAATTTTGAGCTCGTAATGATGGCCTTAACGCCGGATACAAACCTCGTTACGCTGATTTTCCGGATATCTGTATGCATGCTATTTGTAATGTGAACTTTTTGTTGTAATTGTTTTTACATCATTATATACTTTGAGGAAACAAAATAAAAATGACATTATATAACTTACATATATCAAAATAAGCCGCTCGCAAAATTTCGCGGTGTTTAACGCGCAATAAGCCATCGAACAAGAAATTGTTCCGTTTTGATGCTGAAAACGTTTTTTTCTATCCAATAAGTCTGGAGCATGGTATCCTTTTCAGTGCTAGCCGCAATATATTGCAGACAGCAAATTACTGATAAGAGTTAGAAAAAATCTAACTATATCAGTTATGAAAACAAAAGATATTAAAATCTAAATATTTTCTACTTTTTTACGTTGATAAATCGAAACAAATGTCAAAATAATAATTATTTACACATAACAGTCTAGCCAAATTAACAAATTTAAATAAATCTATTTGTATATAATAAGTAAAGAAAAGACCGACCTTTTATAATCCAATCAAATTCAGAATGATCATAATAAATATATATATACTTAACTTAAAATACTAAACAGCTCAAAACATTAGACGATTGCTGCCGAAACCGATCAAAATCGGCATATATTTGAAGTCGTCGATTTAGACCATTTTCGCACAAAAAATTAACCTCTAAACAACTAATTTATAAATAAACAATTCAATTTGGTAAACAAATTAATCGCTATGGCTTTTGTGGCACCGACAAAGAATGATACTAAAATTTCATTCAAATTTAGTGATCGGATTGAAACCTACCACACAAAACATGCATTATTGTTCGAACGATAATGGTATGTATTATTTTTTGCAGCAAAAATACAGATCACTGGCTGAATAAACTGCCGACTGCACAAAACAGTGTTTTGATAAAATTATAAGCCAACCTTTAACTACAAACAATTTGATGTTGGTTTTTGTTACGTAGCTATACCTTCAGCTTTAAAAATTTATCTTGAGTCCGTGTCTACACTACGTCCGGTCCGATCCTAACAGTGTCGCAATTGCACCATTGCTATAGTGGCTTGCTACTCCACATTTGCAAAATATGGGTATAGTAAACAAGATTTGCTGTATTATTTAGAGTTTGTGTTTAAGTGACAAAGATGCTGAAGATTTTAGTGTGTTGACGCAAATGATCAATGACGACTGATGTTGCTCTGACTCCAGTTCACCGGACGTGACACTCTGTATCAATTGAAAAGATTTATATAAGAACCTGCATCACCAAATATTATCCACAATTAAAAACAATCCTGAACAAAATCATGAGTTTGATTTTATTAGATAGGACATCCGAGTACACATAGGACTTCTAATCGTCTGAAATCATTCAATCAATCAACAAATTTTACTGTATAATATGATAAGCATTAACCCTGGTAGCTGTATCAAAGCAAAACACGCAAGAGCTTTATAAACGTAACTAGACTGACAATTTGACAATCAACGTATACGTGTGTTGCATCAGGCGTTAAGATCTTCATAGAGAGCACGGTGCTTAGCAAAATGGCGCACTGAGAGTCATTTTGTCAGTTATTATAAAATGCCATATATTTTATCAAATTACTATGTCGCTTGTTAATAAATTTTAATCAGCCAGGGTAAAGATGAAGGTAAAGCCATCACCTTATGGCTAACTATAAGTTTCTGTCGTGTTTTAAAATCTTTGATAATTTTACAAATCTACTTTATAATAGCAGATGTCAAAACTGTTATTGGGCATTCACAATCGTTTTACCATTTTCATATTCGGGCAGAAAATTGTACATGTTTACTACACGTGAAAAAGTGTTTGGACACATCGCGTTTAAATTTTCTTTTGTTAAATTTCAGAGATGATGTTCGCATGGCATAAAAACGTTGGAGGCTTCAACAGGAAATTCTTCTTAAGAAAGTTTTATACCACACTGATATACTAAACGAAGTCGCCTAAGGCTCTAGGATTCCAATTTAAGGAACTCTAATCGCTTAGAAGAGCATTGGGAAGGCAGTGTGGACTTGACGCGTACCCTTACCTAGAAAGTATCGCTGTACACTGTCAATAGAATAGCAAGGAGACCAGACTTGAGATGAGGTTTCAAATATCGGTCGTACACTATGCTTTATAGGATCGCACCAGCGTTTCATTGTTACTGGTCAAGAAGCATCTCAATAGTATGTTTAAAATACGATATTTTTTTACAAATTAAATCATTGAAAATTTTATATTGCGACACATGATTACACCAAGGTCTTTACATTGGGTTACGATAGGTATCTAGCTAACATCACATAAAGTATATGTATGCAGCGGAAGGTTCAATCCCAAGTGCAGTGTGCTAGACTTTGGAACCTATATGCTTCGTTGCCATTTGTTCAAACCATTTTTCGACTGACGAGAGTGCAGCCTGTAGCTTTCGAAGTACAAGTTCTGCAGTTTTAGATTGCAGTGTTTGTATATAATTCGATTCCAACAGCAAAAATTTTACAAGACACATTGTTTACATAATCAACAATATCATCAATATACAACAAAAATAATGTCGGACCTAACACGCTGCCTCTGAGGTACTCATGACGTGAACATCAAAGTAATCGGAGAAATTGTTCATTCCCGTTTAACACGGAATGTTGTATTGGTGAAAAATGCAATTAGCAATGTGCGAGCAAAATCTATATATGCATCGTACAAACATCTTATATCATTGCCAGTTGACGCATACATTCGTTCAAGCTCTCGAGAAGCTGGTTTGTGGTAAGACTTTTTCGATAAAAATCCATGTTGATGTTTTAGTCAAAAGACAGTATTTGCAAATGTTCAGTAAGCGCTTCGTTAGAGATACTTTTTAGCTCACCATGTCCTGCTTGTAAATAATTTAGAAGCTTTATTAGTGGCAAATGTGTGCGTTACATGTATCAAACATTATATAATTTTAAGCAAAATCAATCAATATATTGGTATGGTACAGAAGAAAAAGGCGAAAATTTACGTTGATTTTAACCCCAAATATCAATTAAGATACGTTACTTTTCAGTATTAATCACTGTAGAAAAGATAGTTGAATTATTTATAATTATACAACTAAAGCATAAACTCCTATCCTACTAATATATTTTGGTCAAAGCGATCTTATCTATTATCAAATTAGCCAAATGACCACATATTAAATTTCGGCAGATTTTAGCCTAGAAAAACACACTGGTAAAGAATTTAGCTGTCGTCCAGTTTAGATTATAATACTCAAAAGATCCATTTTGTACGCATGTCGTTGCATGAAACGAGCTAAACTCGTGCTACCTGGAAGAAAATAAAAAGATAAATATAGTGAGTCTGAAACGCTTTCACCACGGATCTAATTCATCATTTCTGTTACGAACTGTTTTGCAATAAATGATTGCTTCGCTTGTACAGAGAAGGACTGTATTTATAAAAGCCGACACACAACATTCAACTTATAAAAGTAAAAAAAAAGATGACAAAAAGCGCTCATCTTCGTCAACCAGCAGCTGAACTGTCGCAAAAACTTTCACTCACCATTTTTTGTTTAAGAATAGCAAGAGTGCATTTTAGCAAGAGTATGACACTCTCCTGAACACTAATATTAGCCCCTGTTTGTTGACACGGGCGTTTACCAGCCTGACCCTCCCCCAACCTTTTCGTTTCACAGGAACTCGACAATAGCTTCTTCCAAAATGCGTTGCACTTACACCTGCATTGTCTGCATAACAATTGTTTCTAAACGAAATAAACAGTATGATTAACAGATGTTTGGTGTCAGCCTCAAATGCGCTCACACTTCCTCAGTAGTGACTTTATGGCTTTGACATCCAAAATAGTACAAACTAGTGTTTGAGGTACAGCGTACGACTTTCTGTCTCGTTCTTTCTTTGTGACTTCAGGGCATGTTGATTCACAACAGCACAAATCGCTCTGTTAATTCGCCAGAAAATATTCAGTGTCTTGCTGAAGAATATCCGAGTCGCCCAAATCTATTACAGAGATATGATCGCAAAAGGTGTTAAATTTAACGAGTTCCAATTGCGGTAATTAATTCGTTTCACCACCGAACTCTGCAGCGATCACGGTTTATATGATCCGTTATTAACTTATGATCAGAAATGGCGCAACTAACTACATCCCCAAGCAAAACAATGAATATTGTTTGAAGAAATAGTCCAGTCAAGCACACTGACGTAAAGATGAGTCATTTACTGAACATACTGTTTCAAAACAAACGATTAGAGCAACAGAGGCAATTCATTTGAGACTACAGCAATGTTGAAATCACCCATAATCAAAAGTTTCCTGCTGCCAAGAGATAAATTACTGAAGAGATGAGTGAAGTCATCATAGAATTTTCGACTAACTGATCCAGGACGTCTGTAAATTAGAACTAGAAGTGCAGTACTCTGCACAAATACAATATTTCGCGCCAAGTCCTCAAAACAGTTCATTGAAACATTGGCAATCGTGTTGATCGGTTTGTAACTGAACGTTAACTCTAGAGATTGCACCTAGACCACCACGCCGCTTACCACGGGATTTAGAAAAACAAATAAATTACCAGGGTGTGTAATTCTTAATGCACAGGACTTCTCCAACCAATTCATGTTTCGCGGAAAGCTAGCGCATTAAGTTTAGATGTCAATATCATATTACAAACTATGACACTTTTTGCTACCTGAAAGAGCGTTTAGTAAACCTAACTTAACAGTATCGCAACCTAGTCAATGAGTATTATTTTCACCCGTAAGCATAACTTGCTCTCTACTGTAGGCGTTCGATATATTAACTTTTAAAATACGGTGTTTCAATAAATGACGCCCTCAGACAAAAAGGCTTCGATTGAAAACATCATTGATAGGATTAGACTAGCCAAATTTTTTTCTTGTCAGGCTTACACGCTCGCCAAGCAGTTTGATCAAGAAAAGACTGAAAAGACGAAACGGTGACTCATGTCGCCAGACGGCCGTCAGAGTAGTCGATGGTCTCCGCGCTCATTTTCAGTTTCTACACATTAAGCGGCGACACACCATTTGGCGTCACAAGCTGTGAGCATGGTTAGGCGTAAAGTTCAGGCCTAAAACGGCGAAAGTGAAAAGCGCTTCGAAGTTTCGGACATGCCACACGTTCAATTAAGGACAAACCAGTACCGATCATATTCACCACTATATTTCCTTGTTGAAATAGCAACGTTCTGTTCATGACCCATGCTTGTCGCCTCGTTTTGGCAAAATATTTGTTTATTGCCGATTGTCATCGCTAGAGGCAAAGATATCTCATTGATGGAAAGTATTCGATATACTATCAGATAAGTGACTCCGTAACCGTTTAATTCGACATCTGCGAACTTCGTTAGAACCATCTGTATCAGTCTTATCATCTAGTGAATAATAACGGTAGGTTGTTGAACGCTTGAACGCTCGCCATCAGTTGGGTCCGAGGAAACAGAAAGAGTCTCAATGGCTTGTTGTAGCTTTCCCGGTCCAAACATTTTTTAGCAAGGCGTGATAACAAATAAGCCGAAACGAGTCCAAAGAATCAATCATAACATCAATTGATACTCAAATGCGTAAAAAAAGCCAAAAGAAACATCAACGCGCAAACACTTATAAGCAACAAGTATGTGCCACAAAAATATATGTAATCTACAATATAATAAACAAAATAACCCGAATAGGTGAAATCTTATTGATTGAATAGGTGTTATATATAGCTTTATACGTATATACGATTCATCTGTGATTGCAGACAAGCAGCCTACATGCGAGAGAGATGCACAAGTGTATTTAAAGGCGTAAGAAAAATCACCAAGTATGCCCGACATATTTTTGGAGAAGGATATTATTGATTATAGGAAATAAAATTTAGTTCTAAGGCGCTAGGTCAGAATCCACATACTTCCAAGAAAAAAAGCATAACCCATATCCTCCACAAGAACGACCTGGTTGCGCCTTTTGCTGCTTTTGGCTATGTCCAAGCTGAAGTTTGCGGCGCCGACGGTCCGAACGAATTTCTGCTCGTTTCTGCATAATAATCTTGTGGCGACTAGCATAATGGCAAATTATTACGCAGAATGCCATGAAGATTTGTTTAGGATTTTGTTTGTTGTTTTTTGTTTCTCCTTTTAATTATCATTTAAGTCCAACAATTTTTACTGCAGTTTGGAATTCCCCGAGACGCCTAGCATATTTTAGTTACGTCGCATTTATTTATCGCTAAAAAGGTAATTTGTTGTTTACGAAATGCGCACGGTGCCTTGCCATTAATGTCACTTATCTAACGGTCTTTCCAGTTTTAAGAACTAAACGGTTCAACTGTATTGCAAAGTTGTTCAGTTTACAGAAGCCAGTAGATAAATATAGGTAACGGCAGTAACAATGATTTAGAAATCTACACATTGGCTATTAAATATAACTATACTGCATTGACTTTTCCGTAAGGTAATCCAACCTTCTATTTTTGTATGGCATACCCTTATTTTTGTCATACAATCACAGCTTCATCAAATTGCTTATATATACAGTTTTAAAGCTATTTTGTTTCAAGATTGCAGAAATCCGGATGGTGTAGGATGTGGATTCTGACCTAGCGCATGAGAACTGAGAGGTTTAATTCTTTGTATAATCAATAATATCCTTCTCCAAAAATATGTCGGGCATACTTGGAGTAATTTGCTTACGCCTTTAAATACACTTGGTGATTTTTCTCGCATGTAGGCTGCTTGTCTGCAATCACAGATGAATCGTATATACGTATAAAGCTATATATAACACCTATTCAATCAATAAGATTTCACCTATTCGGGTTATTTCGTTTATTATATTGTAGATTACATATATTTGTGGCACATACTTGTTGCTTATAAGTGTTTGCGCGTTGATGTTTCTTGCTTTTTACGCATTTGAGTATCAATTGATGTTATGATTGATTCTTTGGACCCGTTTCGGCTTATTTGTTATCACGGCTTGCTACAAAATGTTTGGACCGGGAAAAGCTACAACAAGCCATTGAGACTCTTTCTGTTTCCTCACCAACTGATGGCGAGCGTTCAAGCGTTCAACAACCTACCGTTATTATCATGGATGATAAGACTGATACAGATGGTTCTAACGAAGTTCGCAGACGTCGAATAAAACGGTTACGGAGTCACTTATCTGATAGTATATCGAATACTTTCCATCAATGAGATATCTTCGCCTCTAGCGATGACAATCGGCAATAAGCAAATATTCTGCCAAAACGAGGCGACAGCATGGGTCATGAACAGAACGTTGCTATTTCAACAAGGAAATATAGTGGTGAATATGATCGGTACTGGTTTGTCCTCAATTGACGCGGTGGCACGTCCGAAACTTCGAGCGCCTCTCCACTTTCGCCGTTTTAGGCCGAACTGTACGCCTGACCATGTGTCACAGCTTGTGACGCCAAATGGTGTGTCGCCGCTTAATGTGTAGAAACTGAAAATGAGCGCGGATACCATCGACTACTCTGACGGCCGTCTGGCGACATGAGTCACCGTTTCGTCTTTTCAGTCTTGATCAAACTGCTTGTGAGCGTCTAAGCCTGACAAGCAAAAAATTTGGTGAGTCTAATCCTATCAATGATGTTTTCAATCGAAGCCTTTTTGTCTGAGGGCGTCATTTATTGAAACACCGTATTTTAAAAGTTAATATATCGAACGCCTACAGTAGAGAGCAAGTTATGCTTACGGGTGAAAATAATACTCATTGACTAGGTTGCGATACTGTTAAGTTAGGTTTACTAAACGCTCTTTCAGGTAGCAAAAAGTGTCATAGTTTGTAATATGATATTGACATCTAAACTTAATGCGCTAGCTTTCCGCGAAACATGAATTGGTTGGAGAAGTCCTGTGCATTAAGAATTACACACCCTGGTAATTTATTTGTTTTTCTAAATCCCGTGGTAAGCGGCGTGGTGGTCTAGGTGCAATCTCTAGAGTTAACGTTCAGTTACAAACCGATCAACACGATTGCCAATGTTTCAATGAACTGTTTTGAGGACTTGGCGCGAAATATTGTATTTGTGCAGAGTACTGCACTTCTAGTTCTAATTTACAGACGTCCTGGATCAGTTAGTCGAAAATTCTATGATGACTTCACTCATCTCTTCAGTAATTTATCTCTTGGCAGCAGGAAACTTTTGATTATGGGTGATTTCAACATTGCTGTAGTCTCAAATGAATTGCCTCTGTTGCTCTAATCGTTTGTTTTGAAACAGTATGTTCAGTAAATGACTCATCTTTACGTCAGTGTGCTTGACTGGACTATTTCTTCAAACAATATTCATTGTTTTTGTCGGAGGATGTAGTTAGTTGCGCCATTTCTGATCATAAGTTAATAACGGATCATATAAACCGTGATCGCTGCAGAGTTCGGTGGTGAAACGAATTAATTACCGCAATTGGAACTCGTTAAATTTAACACCTTTTGCGATCATATCTCTGTAATAGATTTGGGCGACTCGGATATTCTTCAGCAAGACACTGAATATTTTCTGGCGAATTAACAGAGCGATTTGTGCTGTTGTGGATCAACATGCCCTGAAGTCACAAAGAAAGAACGAGACAGAAAGTCGTACGCTGTACCTCAAACACTAGTTTGTACTATTTTGGATGTCAAAGCCATAAAGTCACTACTGAGGAAGTGTGAGCGCATTTGAGGCTGACACCAAACATCTGTTAATCATACTGTTTATTTCGTTTAGAAACAACTGTTATGCAGACAATGCAGGTGTAAGTGCAACGCATTTTGGAAGAAGCTATTGTCGAGTTCCTGTGAAACGAAAAGGTTGGGGGGAGGGTCAGGCCGTAAACGCCCGTGTCAACAAACAGGGGCTAATATTAGTGTTCAGGAGAGTGTCATACTCTTCTAAAATGCACTCTTGCTATTCTTAAACAAAAAATGGTGAGTGAAAGTTTTTGCGACAGTTCAGCTGCTGGTTGACGAAGATGAGCGCTTTTTGTCATCTTTTTTTTACTTTTATAAGTTGAATGTTGTGTGTCGGCTTTTATAAATACAGTCCTTCTCTGTACAAGCGAAGCAATCATTTATTGCAAAAACAGTTCGTAACAGAAATGATGAATTAGATCCGTGGTGAAAGCGTTTCAGACTCACTATATTTATCTTTTATTTTCTTCCAGGTAGCACGAGTTTAGCTCGTTTCATGCAACGACATGCGTACAAAATGGATGTTTTGAGTATTATAATCTAAATTGGACGACAGTAAATTTATTACCAGTGTGTGTTTTTTAGGCTAAAATCTGCCGAAATTTAGATGTGGTCATTTGTAATTTGATAATAGATAAGATCGCTTTGACCAAAATATATTAGTAGGATAGGACTTGTGCTTTAGTTGTATAATTATAAATAATTCAACTATCTTTTCTACAGTGATTAATACTGAAAAGTAACGTATCTTAATTGATATTTGGGGTTAAAATCAACGTAAACTTTCGCCTTTTTCTTCTGTACCATACCAATATATTGATTGACTCTGCTTAAAATTATATAATGTTTGATACATGTAACGCACACATTTGCCACTAATAAAGCTTCTAGATTATTTACAGCGAGACATGGTGAGCTAAAAGTATCTCTAACGAAGCGCTTATTGAACATTTGCAAATACTGTCTTTTGACTAAACATCAACATGGATTTTTATCGAAAAGCTCTACCACAAAGTAGCTTCTCGAGAGCTTGAACGAATGAATGCGTCAACTGGATGATAAGATGTTTGTAGATGCATATATAGATTTTGCTCGCACATTGCTAATTGCATTTTTCACCAATACAACATTCCGTGTTAAACGAAATGAAGAATTCTCCGATTACTTTGATGTTCACGTCATGAGTACCTCAAGGCAGCGTGTTAGGTCCGACATTATTTTTGTTGTATATTGATGATATTGTTGATTATGTAAACAATGTGTCTTGTAAAATTTTTGCTGTTGGAATCAAATTATATACAAACACTGAATCAAAAATTGCAGAACTTGTACTTCGAAAGCTACAGGCTGCACTCTCGTCAGTCGAAAAATGGTTTGAACAAATGGCAACGAAGCATATAGGTTCCAAAGTCTAGCACACTGCACTTGGGATTGAACCTTCCGCTGCATACATATACTTTATGTGATGTTAGCTAGATACCTATCGTAACCCAATGTAAAGACCTTGGTGTAATCATGTGTCGCAATATAAAATTTTCAATGATTTAATTTGTAAAAAAATATCGTATTTTAAACATACTATTGAGATGCTTCTTGACCAGTAACAATGAAACGCTGGTGCGATCCTATAAAGCATAGTGTACGACCGATATTTGAAACCTCATCTCAAGTCTGGTCTCCTTGCTATTCTATTGACAGTGTACAGCGATACTTTTTATGTAGGGTATGTGTCAAGTCCACACTGCCTCCCCAATGCTCTTCTAAGCGATTAGAGTTCCTTAAATTGGAATCCCTAGAACTGAGGCGACTTCGTTTAGTATCAGTGTGGTATAAAATTTTCTTAAGAAGAATTTCCGTTGAAGCCTCCAACGTTTTTATGCCATGCGAACATCATTCTCTGAAATTTAACAAAAGAAAATTTAAACGCGATGTGTCCAAACACTTTTTCACGTGTAGTAAACATGTAGAACTTTCTGCCCGAATATGAAAATGGTAAAACGATTGTGAATGCCCAATCTTAACCAGTTTCGACATCTGCTATTATAAGTAGATTTGTCAAATTGTCAAAGATTTTAAAACACGACAGAAACTTATAGTGAGCCATAAGGTGATGGCTTTACCTTTACCTTTACCCTGGCTGATTAAAATTTATTAACAAGTGACATAGTAATTTGATAAAATATATGGCATTTTATAATAACTGACAAAATGACTCTCAGTGCGCCATTTCCTAAGCACCGTGCTCTCTATGACGGTCTTAACGCCTGATGCAACACACGTATACGTTGATTGTCAAAGTGTCAGTACTAGTTACGTTTATAAGCTTTTGCGTGTTTGTTTGTACAGCTATCCAGTTTTAATGTTTATCATATTATACAGTAAAATTTGTTGATTGATTGAATGATTTCAGACGATTAGAAGTCCTATGTGTATTCGGATGTCCTATCTAATAAAATCAAACTCATGATTTTGTTCAGGATTGTTTTTAATTGTGGATAATATTGGTGATGCAGGTCTTATATAAATCTTTTCAATTGATACAGAGTGTCACGTCCGGTGAACTGGAGTCAGAGCAACATCAGTCGTCATCAATCATTTGTGTCAGACACTAAAATCTTCAGCATCTTTGTCACTTAAACACAAAAACTCAAATAATACAGCAAATCTTGTTTACTATACCCATATTTTGCAAATGTGGAGTAGCAAGCCACTATAGCAATGGTGCAATTGCGACACTGTTAGGATCGGACCGGACATCATGTGAACACGGACTCAAGATAAATTTTTAAAGCTGAAGGTATAGCTACGTAACAAAAACCAACATCAAATTGTTTGTAGTTAAAGGTTGGCTTATAATTTTATCAAAACACTGTTTTGTGCAGTCGGCAGTTTATTCACCCCGTGATCTGTATTTTTGCTGCAAAAAATAATACATACCATTATCGTTCGAACAATAATGCATGTTTTGTGTGGTAGGTTTCAATCCGATCACTAAATTTGAATGAAATTTTAGTATCATTCTTTGTCGGTGCCACAAAAGCCATAGCGATTAATTTGTTTACCAAATTGAATTGTTTATTTATAAATTAGTTGTTTAGAGGTTAATTTTTTGTGCGAAAATGGTCTAAATCGACGACTTCAAATATATGCCGATTTTGATCGGTTTCGGCAGCAATCGTCTAATGTTTTGAGCTGTTTAGTATTTTAAGTTAAGTATATATATATTTATTATGATCATTCTGAATTTGATTGGATTATAAAAGGTCGGTCTTTTCTTTACTTATTATATACAAATAGATTTATTTAAATTTGTTAATTTGGCTAGACTGTTATGTGTAAATAATTATTATTTTGACATTTGTTTCGATTTATCAACGTAAAAAAGTAGAAAATATTTAGATTTTAATATCTTTTGTTTTCATAACTGATATAGTTAGATTTTTTCTAACTCTTATCAGTAATTTGCTGTCTGCAATATATTGCGGCTAGCACTGAAAAGGATACCATGCTCCAGACTTATTGGATAGAAAAATACGTTTTCAGCATCAAAACGGAACAATTTCTTGTTCGATGGCTTATTGCGCGTTAAACACCGCGAAATTTTGCGAGCGGCTTATTTTGATATATGTAAGTTATATAATGTCATTTTTATTTTGTTTCCTCAAAGTATATAATGATGTAAAAACAATTTACAACAACAACAAAAAAGTTCATTAACAAATAGCATGCATACAGATATCCGGAAAATCAGCGTAACGAGGTTTGTATCCGGCGTTAAGGCCATCATTACGAGCTCGAAAATTAGGCAATGTCTTACCGACTTCCGGTATAGCGGGTTACAAAATCTAATCACAAAATGAACGCATAAGTAAATTTTAAATGAAGGACAAGTTAATAAACATAAATTCAACCGAAAAGGAAGCAAGTCCACCTACTTTCGGCGAAAATATAGAGCACAAGATTAATATTTATTAAGGGAGTAAATAGCATTTCAAATAATTATTAAAAAAGTTTCTATTAAACTGTAAAGTCAAGCTTGTTTAAAAGTATTTTGAATTTTCTGCAGTCGGATGATCCTATGAGAGGTTCACAGCAAACAAAACTAGGTAATTTATTCCACGCATCGATAGTTTTCACCGCGAAGCTATGTTTATAACAGTTTGAATTATACTTTGGTTTTATTAGTTTTCTTTCGTGACCACGCGTATTCGTGTCGTGGGAAATTTCAAAAAAGCTGTGACAGCTATCAATTTCATTATTAGGACTTTTGAAAACTAGAATAATGTGTTTTAAACGACGTAGTTCTAGACGTTCTAACTGGAAGTATGTTACACCGTTGCTTATACGACATATCAAAGATACCAAGCCGTATGGCTAGCCTTCTGGTGAAATACCATTCCACTTTCTCCAACTTATCTATTTCGAGTAAATAACACGGTGACCAAACTTGGCTAGACTATTCCATTATTGGTCGAACATACGATAAATACGACAGTATTAATGACTCTGAGTTACAGTGAATGAAGCAGTTAAACAACATATTGATTATACGATATGCTTTTGCAACGGTGACATTGCAGTGCCTCTCAAATTTGAGGTCGGAGCTAATTATTACACCTAGGTCATTACACGCGAAAACACAGGAAATTACATTCCCTTGCAAACTATGTTGAAATTTGAGGTAGTTTTTACCCAAGTGTAAAATATTGCATTTCGAGGCTGAAATAGAAAGTTGCCAGGATTTGGCCCATTGTTCCAAGGAGATAAGTGCGTTTTGCAGATGAATCGGAGCATTGTCATCGTTGCAGTTTGACGTCTTAACATATAACTTAACGTCGTCTGCAAAAAGTTTATACTTGACATTATATAAGCAACAAGCAACATCATTTTTGAGGCACTCCAGATTAAAAACCTGAAAAACTCCCTCTGCTCTTTCCGCTGGCACATCTTTTCGAACAATCATTTATCACTGCTACCTTGCTAAAACAGTGATTTACAGCCCACGTAGTGCCAGTATACAAAAAAACGAGATTCGTCGAATCCTTTCAATTACCGCCCAATATCACTGATATCCAATTGCTTCAAAATCATAGAATATGCCGTAAATCGTCATATCATATTCATTCTCGCGCAGCATAGCATTATAACTCCTAATCAACATGGTTTTGTTTCAAACAAGTCAACTTGTACTCAATTGCTTCAGTGCATGAAAGATTGGTGCACTACAGTAGATGAAGGAAACTACGTCGATGTGGCTTCCCTTGATTTTGCAAAAGCATTCGATACGGTTCCGCACAAAAATCACTTGTAAAGCTATCTAAATATGGCATAAGAGGACAACTATTAGAATGGATTCGCGCTTAGCTGGCTGACCGCAAATTCTACGTAAAGGTTAATCATTGCTTTTCCGAGGAACGGAAAGTAACGTCAGGCGTTCCTCAGGGAGTGTTCTTAGTCCTACTTTGTTTGTTCTGTGTATCAATAACTTTGTTGTGAAGTTAAATAATGTACATTGTAAATTGTATACTGATAACGTAAAACTTTATGTTAAGCTGAAACGAACACAAATTCATGTCGCCGCCGATTAGTTATGTTGATTCATGGGCCAACGAAGTGCAAGTTAGCTTATCATATGCTAAATGTACAGTACTCTATATAGGATCTAAAAATCCACAGTTAGAATATCAAATAGTAAATCACAGTCTAACTGTAAACACTTATCTCAAAGACCTAGGAGTTTCAGTGTCTAATCTTCTCAGGCCACACATTCACTGCGCCGTTATATGTCAGAAGGCCTATTGTTTTAGTAACATACTATTTCCCTGTTTCCCCAACTCTAATTATAACGTTCTTTTGACTGCTTTTATGTCTTATGTAGTCCCAATCCTAGAATACGCATCACCTGTATGGTCGCCATGTACAGTAGGATATATCGATAAGCTTGCCAATGTTCAGCGATATTTTACGAAACGTATTTTGACAGGACACGCCTGCCGTACGCTTGGTATTTAGACAGGCTTAAGTATTTCAACTTAAAAGTCCTTAGAGTTGAGACGCTTGCATAATGATTTAGTAGTTGTTTTCCAAGTCAGTTGGAAATTTTTCTGCGGGATATAAGGACCTGTTTGAACTGTCTTGCGTAACTTTCACAAGATGTTATTATCTTAAAATTAAGAATTCACAACACAAAAGTAACGCTTTGGATCATTTTCTAACTACTGGAATTGTAAATGTATGGAACCAACTACCAGTTACGTTAATTAGTTAATCATTAATTAATATGTCTAGTCTAGATAATTTCAGGAAATTACTCGATAAAGTTGATTTAACCAAAATTTTTAGATTTGATCGAAATATGTAATCAGAAACATAAGAGGATTTACCCCCTTTTCTGGTTTAATTAGTTTATTGACTGATCTTGTAAGTCATGTTGATTTAAATTTGTGCTATGTGTTGTGTTATATTTGCATAAGGCTGGCAGAGGATGTTGTAGTCAGGCTATTACTTAATGGTTGGGATAGCTATAATGGACTTAACTCCGGGTGCAAAACCCTTCGAGCTGCAACATCCAATGACACACGATATACTACTATACTACTACTAGTGCATCCAGCAGGCTCAACGAAAATTTAATATTTATAATCAATATATAACTTGCAAACATCACAAATTACTGGTACGAGTTTTACCGTGAAAATAACGACATGAAGGCTATTGTTAAAAATTTCAACCGAAGCGTTCTTTTCGACGTTGCACTTGCAGATCTATTCCTTATGTAGTATACTACTCTTGAAACTCAGGCAGTACCGTTACTTGCCTAAACCTGTCTTCCGCCCAAGAATCACTAAGTAAATATTGGCATACACTGCAATTATTATTGTTAAATTTAATATCTTTCCTGTTCTGTGTTTTGTTTGAAAGATTTATGCAAAGTCATTAACTGTTTTATTGTCTCTGGACTAATGGTAATAGAGTTGAATTATGACTATGCACAAAACACATATAAGTTAGGGTTTTACCAACGGTATAGGTAATAAATGGGAGGTGATTAAATATTAACGTAATGACAATGTAATTGTGTAGTCTAGTGGCTAGGAGATATAGAAGACGGTGTATATGGACCTACAAACACGTTTTGTAGCTAGAAGAAATAATACAATGCATAATATATTGCGTTCAATTTTGATAAATTGTTAGTCCGATGGCAATATATTTGACAAAATCGAAGCTGTCTGAGTTCTACTTTACAATTCGTTGAACTGTAACAAATTTAATGGTCTAACTTGAGCAATCTCTGACAGTCGCAATCGTTGTATAACGGGCCAAAGGCTTACCTGGGCCATAGGCTGGGTTGGCATTGCTTTAGTATAGCTACTGACAGTGGCACAATAAGGTTGTTCTTGTATAGTGTCGGTTAAGCAGAACCAATCAGGCGCATCGAAAGAGGGGGTAGAGAGCACCCACTTTTTACTGACAAACGTGAAATAATTAATAACAACAAAAAGGGTTTATTATACAAGAAGGATTAAGCGACATCAAGTATAATAAACAATTACGCCAGTAAGGGAGCAAAACCGCTTACAACTGACAAAAAAAGTGAAATAATCGTCAAATTAAATTAAAGGTTACGGTCAAACTGGAGAAAATTGTCAAGATCAACTTTCGATAGGAGTTGTTTAAGCAATTTTGCATTTTGAGCTCGAATTTTAAACAGATGTGGTTATAATTACATGAATGTAAACAACCGGCCCATCCACTTTTTTGCCGGCTCCCTACACATTTGGAAGAGCTTGCGACGCCCTTAACACTAAAAGAGTAATTGTTTGTTAGGATGCTTCCCCGTATCTCGTGCTTAATTCAAATTTGTTGTTTATATATATATGTTTGCTCGAAGATATTCTTTTTTTGGAGTTAATTGTCGCTGCAAGGAGAAGCAATTAATGCGTTCACTTTCGAGTAACCCAAGATATTCCCTTATCATAGACGCCGGTTTTGTTTTGTGTTAATGCCACCCGTCCGATATCTCACGCCATATTATCATTAACATAACTTCTTAAAATGAATGTCTTAGGTGCGGTCCAGGAAAAGACTCTTTTGTGATAATCACTTTTCCCTAACTTGGTGCACTTTATTTATGAGGTGTAATTTGTGTTAAAATAGGCAAACAAATGATATTATTTGAGGAAGTGGCGACGACATAGAATTTTACAGTAATGCAATGGAATATTTTGGATTATTTGGCTCGTTACTCGTTTATTCTGCGTAGCACGGTGTTTCGATATTTAAATTCTGAGCTGAGATCAAGTCAGGCGTGGATTTTTTCATATATCACGCAATACTAAAGCGTGGAAACATGAAAAAGCTGATGAATCCAAAATTCCGAGCAAATTTTTCTTTAAGACAGTCGACGCATGAAACTCGGTAGACAGTGTGAGTATGGACAATGCATAGCAGTTCTATGTAATAAGGCTGGCTTTACTGGTAATAAACTATGTTGTTCTTGTTCTAGTATTATAGAATTGCAAAGTTCTCATATTTCTAAGGAACAAGTTTAAAAAGTACAACTAAGACAGATTTCTTTGCTACTATCGTAAACTATGTATAATGCAAGTAGGACCCGCCCCTTTCTAACCATTCTTTGTTGGGATCGAATTACTTGTTGCATGAAAAAAACTTCTAGCAGTTATATATATATGTACTTAAGGAAGTTCCCAATAAACTGTAGTTGTTATTGTTGTAAAACAAGCCACTCGAATTTTAGAATTTAAGCTCGCGGCAGATCCATATTATTCAAAATTTCAAGTTGTTCTAGAAGCTAACTGTACGTACTTTCCGAAATTTCGGTAGAGCCTTTTAATTACACGAATCAATAATACCTCTTTACCATCAATATAGTTCACCGGTTGAATATACTGAATTTAAAAGGATTCATTTTCTTTCAAGCTTGGATATCGGTTTATTAAACAAAACAAACAAAAATGTTTGTTAAACGAAAAATTAAGGGTAACAACTTGCATGCGTTTAATTCATCTTGTGAAAGCGGCACTGTCATTTGGGCCACATACAAGAGCGATACCCGAGCATGGCTTAGCTTAGCTATATTAACATAGCTTCTTTTTCAGTATTGAATTACTGTTAACTGGCGAATTTTTACACAATACCAAAGACTGGAGTAGTTGGTAAGCCTTTGTACTTTTCCGCCCGCTATGAAATGTCACTACTCTGAATGTTAACGGCATATATATTTAATAAAATCTTTTTATTGTTACAAGGAAAAAGTCTAACTAACCATTTGACCATTGAAACTGTGTCTACACTCTTGTTCTGAACTGTTTCACTGTACATTATGTTTCAGTTCTGATTCTTATTGCTAGGACATTATTACCATGACACTCAACCAGTAGAATGTCATTCTAATATTCACCCATTTTCTCGCATTCTAGGTATTTACGCCTCTTCTACCCCAGATTGTGTCGCCGTTATTAAAAGAGATGTGATAAAAGTCAGCTAAACGTTGTACACGAATAGTTAAATTAATGTCTCTAAGCTAAGACTAAAGAGTGTAACATGAAAGCCTAAATTAATGCCTGAAGCGAATGGACGGTTGCGGAAACCGTTGGAAGCAGACATTGTTCCTGTGTATACAAAGGGCGATTCATCTTTACCTCTGAACTTACAGACTCATATCCTTACTTTCAAATTGCTCTAAAATAACGGAATATATTGTTAATGATTATGTTAAGTCATACTTATTGTGTAACAAAATCGTTAGTCCAAATCAGCAAGGATATATCCTTTGTCGTTTCAAAAGAGATAGCAATGAATCCGAGACACATCACACTAGTATTACATGACCTGCAATAGTTACCCTTGGAAAGACTAAACCTGTATAAAGTTTTAACTATCATTTTCAATGCTCTCGCTCCTAAAACGCCTCCACTGCAGAGAGGCATGCTACAGTTCTCATCT
>JASANE010004453.1:0-11122 GCA_030248225.1 Trileptium ribeirensis
GTGATTCTCGTTCAGTTACGTATTGCTCATGTTAATTTCTCATTTGTCAGCCTAACAGCCGTAAGTTGAAGCCTTAAGCCTTACAGCCGTAGGTTGAAACGCAGATGAGCCTTTTAACTTACCTAACTAGCCAGATGCAATTGCGAATTTACATGATAGTATCATTGATAGAAATGTCAAAAGAAGACAAAATCGTCAGGCTAATTTTTCGTTTGTCAGCCTAACAGCCGTAAGTTGAAGCTTTAAGCCTACCAGCTGTAAATTGAAACGCAGATCAGCGTTCTGACCTACCTAACTGGTCCGATGCAATTGCGGATTTACGTGATAGTATCGTTGATAGAAATGTCAAAAGAAGACAAAATCGACATGTTAATTTTTCGTTTGTCAGCCTAACAGCCGTAAGTTGAAGCCTTAAGCCTTACAGCCGTAGGTTGAAACGCAGATGAGCCTTTTGACTTACCTAACTAGCCAGATGCAATTGCGAATTTACATGATAGTATCATTGATAGAAATGTCAAAAGAAGACAAAATCGTCAGGCTAATTTTTCGTTTGTCAGCCTAACAGCCGTAAGTTGAAGCTTTAAGCCTACCAGCTGTAAATTGAAACGCAGATCAGCGTTCTGACCTACCTAACTGGTCCGATGCAATTGCGGATTTACGTGATAGTATCGTTGATAGAAATGTCAAAAGAAGACAAAATCGACAGGTTAATTTTTCGTCTGTCAGCCATAAGCCGTAAGTTGAAGCCTTAAGCCTTACAGCCGTAGGTTGAAACGCAGATGAGCCTTTTGACTTACCTAACTAGCCAGATGCAATTGCGAATTTACATGATAGTATCATTGATAGAAATGTCAAAAGAAGACAAAATCGTCAGGCTAATTTTTCGTTTGTCAGCCTAACAGCCGTAAGTTGAAGCTTTAAGTTACCAGCCCGTAAATTGAAACGCAAATCAGCCTTCTGACTTACCTAACTCGTCCGATGCAGTTGCAGATTTACGGGATAGTATGATTCGGCAGTTTAGAAATATCAAAAGAAGACAAAATCGACATGTTAATTTCTCATTTGTCAGCCTAACAGCCGTAAGTTGAAGCCTTAAGCCTTACAGCAGTAAGTTGACACGCAGGTCAGCGTTCTGACTAACCTAACTGGTCCGATGCAATTGCGGATTTACGTGATAGTATCGTTGATAGAAATGTCAAAAGAAGACAAAATCGACAGGTTAATTTTTCGTCTGTCAGCCTAACAGCCGTAAGTTGAAGCCTTAAGCCTTACAGCCGTAAGTTGAAACGCAGGTCAGCCTTCTGACTTACTTAACTGGTTCGTTGCAATTACGGATTTCGTGATAGTATCAATGATAGAAATGTCAAAAGAAGACAAAATCGACATGTTAATTTCTCATTTGTCAGCCTAACAGCCGTAAGTTGAAGCCTTAAGCCTTACAGCCGTAGGTTGAAACGCAGATGAGCCTTTTGACTTACCTAACTAGCCAGATGCAATTGCGAATTTACATGATAGTATCATTGATAGAAATGTCAAAAGAAGACAAAATCGTCAGGCTAATTTTTCGTTTGTCAGCCTAACAGCCGTAAGTTGAAGCTTTAAGCCTACCAGCTGTCTTGCAGATCAGCCTTTTGACTTACCTAACTTGGTCGATGCAGTTGCAGATTTTTTACGAGATCTGTGTTAATTAGTAGAAATATAGAAAAGAAGAATCGACATGTTTTTTTCTCATTTGTCTGCCTAACAGCCGTAAGTTGAAGCCCTTAAGGTCACTAAGTTGACACGCAGGTCAGCGTTCTAACTTACCTAACTGGTCCGATGCAATTGCGGATTTACGTGATAGTATCGTTGATCGAAATGTCAAAAGAAGACAAAATCGACAGGTTAATTTTTTTGTTTGTCAGGCTAACAGCCGTAAGTTGAAGCCTTAAGCCTTACAGCCGTAAGTTGAAGCAGGTCAGCCTTCTAAGCTTACTTTAACTGGTTGGCTGCAATTACGGATTTCGTGACGTCGTGATGGATCAATATAGAAATGTCAAAAGAAGACAAAATCGACAGGTTAATTTTTGTTTGTCAGCCTAACAGCCGTAAGTTGAAGCCTTAAGCCTACCAGCCGTAAATTAAAACGCAGATCGGCCTTCCGACTTAACTTGTTAGTTGGTCCGATGGAGTTGTAGATTTACGTGATAGTATAATTCATAGAAATGTCAAAAGAAGACAAAATCAATAGGTTAATTTTTCGTTTGTGAGCCCAACAGCCGTAAGTTGTAGCTTTAAGCCTTACAGCCGTAAGTTGAAACGCAGGTCAGTCTTCTGGCTTACCTAACTGGCCAGATGCAACTGCGGATTTACGTCACAGTATCATTGACAGAAATGTCAAAAGAAGACAAAACCGACATGTTAATTTTTCGTTTGTCAGCCTAACAGCCGTAAGTTGAAGCCTTAAGCCTTACAGCAGTAAGTTGAAACGCAGATCAGCCTTCTGACTTACTTAACTGGTTCGTTGCAATTACGGATTTCGTGATAGTATCAATGATAGAAATGTCAAAAGAAGACAAAATCGACAAGTTAATTTTTCGTTTGTCAGCCATAAGCCGTAAGTTGAAGCCTTAAGCCTTACAGCCGTAGGTTGAAACGCAGATGAGCCTTTTGACTTACCTAACTAGCCAGATGCAATTGCGAATTTACATGATAGTATCATTGATAGAAATGTCAAAAGAAGACAAAATCGTCAGGCTAATTTTTCGTTTGTCAGCCTAACAGCCGTAAGTTGAAGCTTTAAGCCTACCAGCCGTAAATTGAAACGCAGATCAGCCTTCTGACTTACCTAACTCGTCCGATGCAGTTGCAGATTTACGGGATAGTATAATTCATAGAAATATCAAAAGAAGACAAAATCGACATGTTAATTTCTCATTTGTCAGCCTAACAGCCGTAAGTTGAAGCCTTAAGCCTTACAGCAGTAAGTTGACACGCAGGTCAGCGTTCTGACTAACCTAACTGGTCCGATGCAATTGCGGATTTACGTGATAGTATCGTTGATAGAAATGTCAAAAGAAGACAAAATCGACAGGTTAATTTTTCGTCTGTCAGCCTAACAGCCGTAAGTTGAAGCCTTAAGCCTTACAGCCGTAAGTTGAAACGCAGGTCAGCCTTCTGACTTACTTAACTGGTTCGTTGCAATTACGGATTTCGTGATAGTATCAATGATAGAAATGTCAAAAGAAGACAAAATCGACAGGTTAATTTTTCGTTTGTGAGCCCAACAGCCGTAAGTTGTAGCTTTAAGCCTTACAGCCGTAGGTTGAAACGCAGATGAGCCTTTTGACTTACCTAACTAGCCAGATGCAATTGCGAATTTACATGATAGTATCATTGATAGAAATGTCAAAAGAAGACAAAATCGTCAGGCTAATTTTTCGTTTGTCAGCCTAACAGCCGTAAGTTGAAGCTTTAAGCCTACCAGCCGTAAATTGAAACGCAGATCAGCCTTCTGACTTACCTAACTCGTCCGATGCAGTTGCAGATTTACGGGATAGTATAATTCATAGAAATATCAAAAGAAGACAAAATCGACATGTTAATTTCTCATTTGTCAGCCTAACAGCCGTAAGTTGAAGCCTTAAGCCTTACAGCAGTAAGTTGACACGCAGGTCAGCGTTCTGACTCACCTAACTGGTCCGATGCAATTGCGGATTTACGTGATAGTATCGTTGATAGAAATGTCAAAAGAAGACAAAATCGACAGGTTAATTTTTCGTCTGTCAGCCTAACAGCCGTAAGTTGAAGCCTTAAGCCTTACAGCCGTAAGTTGAAACGCAGGTCAGCCTTCTGACTTACTTAACTGGTTCGTTGCAATTACGGATTTCGTGATAGTATCAATGATAGAAATGTCAAAAGAAGACAAAATCGACAGGTTAATTTTTCGTTTGTGAGCCCAACAGCCGTAAGTTGTAGCTTTAAGCCTTACAGCCGTAAGTTGAAACGCAGGTCAGCCTTCTGGCTTACCTAACTGGCCAGATGCAACTGCGGATTTACTGTGACAAGTTGTATCATCGGATAAAAATGTCAAAAGAAGACAAAATCGACTGGTTAATTTTTCGTTTTTCAGCCTAACAGCCGTAAGTTGAAGCCTTAAGCCTTACAGCCGTAAGTTGAAACGCAGATCAGCCTTACGACTTACCTAACGGGCCAGATGCAATTGCGGATTCACGTGATAGTATCATTGATAGAAATGTCAAAAGAAGACAAAATCGACTGGTTAATTTTTCGGTTGTCAGCCTAACAGCCGTAAGTTGAAGCCTTAAGCCTTACAGCAGTAAGTCGAAACGCAGATCAGCCTTTTGACTTACCTAACTGGTCCGATGCAATTGCGGATTTACGTGATAGTATCGTTGATAGAAATGTCAAAAGAAGACAAAATCGACAGGTTAATTTTTCGTTTGTTAGCCTAACAGCCGTAAGTTGAAGCCTTAAGCCTACCAGCCGTAAATTGAAACGCAGATCAGCCTTCTGACTTACCTAACTCGTCCGATGCAGTTGCAGATTTACGGGATAGTATAATTCATAGAAATATCAAAAGAAGACAAAATCGACAGGTTAATTTTTCGTTTGTGAGCCCAACAGCCGTAAGTTGTAGCTTTAAGCCTTACAGCCGTAGGTTGAAACGCAGATGAGCCTTTTGACTTACCTAACTAGCCAGATGCAATTGCGAATTTACATGATAGTATCATTGATAGAAATGTCAAAAGAAGACAAAATCGTCAGGCTAATTTTTCGTTTGTCAGCCTAACAGCCGTAAGTTGAAGCTTTAAGCCTACCAGCCGTAAATTGAAATGCAGATCAGCCTTCTGACTTACCTAAGCTAAGTCAGATGCAGTTGCAGATTTACGGGATAGTATAATTAATAGAAATATCAAAAGAAGACAAAATCGACATGTTAATTTCTCATTTGTCAGCCTAACAGCCGTAAGTTGAAGCCTTAAGCCTTTCAGCAGTAAGTTGACACGCAGGTCAGCGTTCTAACTTCGCTAACTGTACAATTTTGTCAGATGCAATTGCGGATTTACGTGATAGTATCATTAATTAGACAAAGATGTCAAAAGAAGACGAAATCGACAGGTTAATTTTTCGTCTGTCAGCCTAACAGCCGTAAGTTGAAGCCTTAAGCCTTACCAGCCATAAGTTGAAACGCAGGTCAGCCTTCTGACTTACTTAACTGGTTCGTTGCAATTACGGATTTCCGTGATAGTATCAATGATAGAAATGTAAAGAAGACAAAATCGACAGGTTAATTTTTCGTTTGTGAGCCAAACAGCCGTAAGTTGAAGCCTTAAGCCTTACAGCCGTAAGTTGAAACGCAGGTCAGCCTTACTGGCTTACCTAACTGGCCAGATGCAACTGCGGATTTAGCATGATCAGTATCATTGATAGAAATGTCAAACGAAGACAAAATCGACAGGTTAATTTTTCGTTTGTCAGCCTAACAGTCGTAAGTTGAAGTCTTAAGACTTACAGCCGTAAGCTGAAACGCAGATCAGCCTTGTAACTTACCTCACTGTTCCGATGCAATTGCGGATTTGCGTGATAGTATCATAGATAGAAATGTCAAAAGAAGACAAAACCGACATGTTAATTTTTCGTTTGTCAGCCTAACAGCCGTAAGTTGAAGCCTTCCGAGAACGCAGATCAGCCTTTTGACTTACCTAACTGGCCCGATGCAATTGCGGATTTACGTGATAGTATCGTTGATAGAAATATCAAAAGAAGACAAAATCGACAGGTTAATTTTTCGTTTGTCAGCCTAACAGTCTTATGTTGAAGTCTTAAGACTTACAGACGTAAGCTGAAACGCAGATCAGCTTAAATTCTTTGATTTTTGACTGGGGGGGTTCTTACCTCACTAGTACCAATAACTGGCCCGATGCAATTGCGGATTTACGTAATAGTATAGTTAATAGAAATGTCAAAAGAAGACAAAATCGACAGGTTAATTTTTCGTTTGTCAGCCTAACAGCCGTAAGTTGAAGCTTTAAGCCTACCAGCCGTAAATTGAAACGCAGATCAGCGTTCTGACCTACCTAACTGGTCCGATGCAATTGCGGATTTACGTGATAGTATCGTTGATAGAAATGTCAAAAGAAGACAAAATCGACAGGTTAATTTTTCGTCTGTCAGGCTAACAGCCGTAAGTTGAAGCCTTAAGCCTTGCATCCGTAAGTTGAAGCAGGTCAGCCTTCTGACTTACTTAACTGGTTCGTTGCAATTACGGATTTCGTGATAGTATCAATGATAGAAATGTCAAAAGAAGACAAAATCGACAGGTTAATTTTTCGTTTGTCAGCCTAACAGCCGTAAGTTGAAGCCTTAAGCCTACCAGCCGTAAATTGAAACGCAGATCAGCCTTCCGACTTAACTAACTGGTCCGATGAAGTTGCAGATTTACGTGATAGTATAATTCATAGAAATGTCAAAAGAAGACAAAATCAATAGGTTAATTTTTCGTTTGTGAGCCCAACAGCCGTAAGTTGTAGCTTTAAGCCTTACAGCCGTAAGTTGAAACGCAGGTCAGCCTTCTGGCTTACCTAACTGGCCAGATGCAACTGCGGATTTACGTGACAGTATCATCGATAGAAATGTCAAAAGAAGACAAAATCGACTGGTTAATTTTTCGTTTTTCAGCCTAACAGCCGTAAGTTGAAGCCTTAAGCCTTACAGCCGTAAGTTGAAACGCAGATCAGCCTTACGACTTACCTAACGGGCCAGATGCAATTGCGGATTCACGTGATAGTATCATTGATAGAAATGTCAAAAGAAGACAAAATCGACTGGTTAATTTTTCGTTTGTTAGCCTAACAGCCGTAAGTTGAAGCCTTAAGCCTTACAGCCGTAAGTTGAAACGCAGATCAGCCTTTTGACTTACCTAACTGGCCAGATGCAATTGCGAATTTACGTGATAATATCATTGATAGAAATGTCAAAAGAAGACAAAATCGACAGGTTAATTTTTCGTTTGTCAGCCTAACAGCCGTAAGTTGAAGCTTTAAGCCTACCAGCCGTAAATTGAAACGCAGATCAGCGTTCTGACCTACCTAACTGGTCCGATGCAATTGCGGATTTACGTGATAGTATCGTTGATAGAAATGTCAAAAGAAGACAAAATCGACAGGTTAATTTTTCGTCTGTCAGGCTAACAGCCGTAAGTTGAAGCCTTAAGCCTTGCAGCCGTAAGTTGAAGCAGGTCAGTCTTCTGACTTACTTAACTGGTTCGTTGCAATTACGGATTTCGTGATAGTATCAATGATAGAAATGTCAACAGAAGACAAAATCGACAGGTTAATTTTTCGTTTGTCAGCCTAACAGCCGTAAGTTGAAGCCTTAAGCCTACCAGCCGTAAATTGAAACGCAGATCAGCCTTCCGACTTAACTAACTGGTCCGATGAAGTTGCAGATTTACGTGATAGTATAATTCATAGAAATGTCAAAAGAAGACAAAATCAATAGGTTAATTTTTCGTTTGTGAGCCCAACAGCCGTAAGTTGTAGCTTTAAGCCTTACAGCCGTAAGTTGAAACGCAGGTCAGTCTTCTGGCTTACCTAACTGGCCAGATGCAACTGCGGATTTACGTCACAGTATCATTGACAGAAATGTCAAAAGAAGACAAAATCGACTGGTTAATTTTTCGGTTGTCAGCCTAACAGCCGTAAGTTGATAAGCCCTACAGCAGTAAGTTGAAACGCAGGTCAGCATTCTGACTTACCCAAATCACCCGATGTAACTGTGAAGTGATTTGATAGTATCATTGATATGTCAAAAGAATGCAAAAGCAGGTTAATAAGAAATAAATTCTATTTACGCTAAAAATAATGTTTCAACGCATTTTTTTGATTGCCACCTAAAAATTTTATATTTTAAGTTATAGGGGATTCAAAGAATTTCTAGACAATATTGCTATGATTTTTATATATGCTGACTTCCAAAGTAGGTGCATGATTTACGAAAATACATCTTGCGAATTCTAGTAAAACTAAAATATTGTCGGTATTTTATCTCCATGATCACAAAACATAAAATTATAAATATATATATTTTAACGAAATGTTTATTTTCTGTATTACTATTTGAATCAAATAGCCATCAAAATATTTTCAGAATTTCCTTCGGGTAGCAAAATGATATTCGATAGTCCGGATTATAATCTAATCTGGGTTATAATCTAACTTTTTATGAAGCTCTGTCACACCTAACTACAGTGCTCACAGCTACTCACTATTACATTAACGGAACTATGTCCATCTATTGCAGAAGTATTGTTAAGTTAAGCAATTTTATAGCATCAATTTTTTATTTTAAGCACTAAGATTCATCGAACTGTTGCGTCAAACTCAAGTGAAAACCAGACAGAAGCTTACAAAGAATTGATGTTAAAGACATTTATTTTACATACTATTTTGCTAACAATAATTCCGACTACTAATAGTATATTAGAGCAAAAACTGGGTGAGTCATGTATTAAAGAACAGTGGTTTTGAAATACAATAATAAATTATAAATATATACCTCAAAACACACTGTTTTTGTTCGCTTGCTGTCTGACAAACCATGGTCAGCATAAATCAAGTGGCAGTGAAGGTTTTTATAAAATCTGTTCGAAAGCATTTGTCGAAATATAAGTGGGTTTCCTAAAAGTGATACAGTTTCTGTAGCAGTTTCTCTAAAAGTGACACAGTTTCTGTTGCAGTATATTTCTAAAATTTACAAATTTATGTACCAGTATTTCTAAAAGTGACACAATTTCTGTATCAGCTTTTTCAAAAATTTTATCACAATGTGCTATGACTGCACACAATTCTCCGTGGACACTGCATACTGATTCACTTATTAAAACATGAGGGAAAGGTAAGTAGCCAGAATTACATACGCCTAGTTATAAAATGTTAGTAATAGTATATTAACCTAAGTTCATTTACCAATAGATATTTGGCAATTTTGTACGGCTGTGTACGTGCACGGTGTGCTGATAACCTAATACCCGAATGTCTAAATACAGCATTCCACTGAATCACCACAGCATTGTCATTTACAATTTTTTAAACAAAGTCCAGCTGAGGAGTGTAAGCTATATACAAGTTGCCCTGTTCTCAATATACTGAGACTAAGTCCGTGATCACATTGCATTTGATCAGATCGGAAAGTACGTTATATAGACTGTTTATATTGCATCTGATCAGATCAGATAAAGATCAGGCATGCACACTTTTATCAAATCTCAGTCGCGGATGATGCAATGCAAAAAATACATTTGTATTATACACGTATACGGTGATTGCATTTGATCGGATGCAATATGAGGTTTTATATGCCGTAAATATGCAGATTAGATCAGTATCGATCTGAAGACATCGGATCACATCGGGCGGAATATGACCACACCCTCAGTTTTAAACTTAGCGTAAACTAAACTCGTTACATATAAACATTCTAAGCCTAAACCTAATTTGAATGGTTACAGACCCGAACAAGCCATAGTATAGTTGTTTTGACAGGATGTAATAATAACCTTACGCCATAGATATGTGCTAACTTGAGCCATAGATATGCATCTAAAGTGGACAATATCGGCATCATTATGATCGCTACAAAAATACCTAGCAGATTTTGAAATTTAAATTGTACATTAATTAGTATTATTATTTATCTAATCCTAATTAGAAAGTACGCAAATTTGTTATTTCAATTTATGCAGAGAGACTAATAATAATTTCTGAGAAATTAACACACTCATGTGTAGTATGAACGAATGAAGAAAGAGCTACATCAATTCAGTTTCGACTAAAACAAGCGTTAATGTCATGCAAACCCACTCCATTTCAGAGAGAGGTTATGTAGCATACCTAAACTGACACCATAAGCACATTAATGAACCTTTTGAAAAGTGAATTTTCTATTTTACTCAATATAAGTCAGTCTGTGGTTCTGCAGTGCATTTAACATTAGACCGTGCACGTTTAAAATTGATTAAAAGTTTAAAATAGCAGCTTCTACAGGGCAACAAAAGAATCCCATATTTATTTTGAACTATGAACTATGTAAATCGATGCAATAAATCCTATTACATGATTACGAATGTAAGGATTCATGTACCTCTTCCATATTACTAGATTTCCGAGCCCAACTGTGATAGACAATACACATATTTAAATATATTTAAAAAGTAATGTTAGAATTTTAACAGAACCTATATACACCAAGCACATGTGTATACAACTGGTCAACAATTAACTAGTTAAGATAAATCATATATAATGGCTGTACCAGAATTGACACAACTGGTACGGCATAAACAGATATATTATAGCGCACATACAGGTATATCCTCAGGCTTTTCTTAGTGTAATTTCAAACATTAATTTTAATCGACTTCGAACATGCACAATACGCAAATTTGCGCTCATTGAAATTTTATTAAAGGCTTTTATGATGTTTAAACTATTTGGCGTTTGCCATATCATAGCGCATATACAGGTATATCCTCAGGCTTTTGTTAGTATAATTTCAGACATTAATTTTAACCGACTTCAAACATGCGCAATACTCGAATTTGCGCTCATTGAAATTTTATTAGACTTTTATGATGTTTAAACTATTTGGCGTTTGCCATATCATAGCGCATATACAGGTATCTCCTCAGGCTTTTGTTAGTATAATTTCAGACATTAATTCTAAGCGACTTCGAACATGCGCAATACTCGAATTTGCGCTCATTGAAATTTTATTAGACTTTTATGATGTTTAAACTATTTGGCGTTTGCCATATCATAGCGCATATACAGGTATCTCCTCAGGCTTTTGTTAGTATAATTTCAGACATTAATTCTAAGCGACTTCGAACATGCGCAATATGTGAATTTGCGCTCAATGAAATTTTATTAAAGACTATTATGATGTTTAAACTATTTGGCGTTTGTCATATCATCTTGCTAATGATAACCGAACACTGGCAGATCTCTTTAAGCTTTTCCGGTGCAATTTTGTCTGTCTACTAAATAGCGCGTTGTATCGCAAAAAATTATTCATTGTCTGACAAAAGCTAGTACAATCAGCACGAACCTAACCAAGCACA
>JASANE010004454.1:0-12713 GCA_030248225.1 Trileptium ribeirensis
ATGCCGACTAAACTAAAAATGATCCCGGCAACCATTCTATTTTGTATTTTAGGATAAAATTTGTTACGGAACGCTTGTTGGTCAGTTGGAATTCGACGTAAAACAGTTGGCGAACACAGCGCTCCCGATTGAAATCTAACGATTTTGTGTTCGCGAAAATTGAAGTAAAATTACCCAAATGTTTGAGAACGAAAATTTGTCGATTTGATTGTGACGTCACTTTTGCATTAAATTTGTTCGCGAACACTGTATAATCCAAATTTAAATGATTATATATTAGGGAACAGTATTTCTGCAAACTCAAATCGCCAAAATTCTGTTCGAAAACAAGATCTAATTTCTTGCACTTGATTTGGTTTTGCCAATTTTCGGTTAGCGAAAAACCGAATGAAATTAAGCCTGTTTTCCGTAACAAGGGTTTGCGATTCGATATCGGCAATGACAGAATAGGATGGTTGGCGGGGTCACCTTAAGTTTACTCACGCAATAGACTCAGGAGCAAGTGGGTAATCACTGTGTAGTGTGTGTAAGTAATCTGGGTATTCCAGATCAACTTCAAGCACATAACCAACATCCCCCTGCTCTTCCCAATTTATTTTTGACAGACGACTCTCTTCTACCCACTTGAATCCATCTACGGGTAACTTCTGAACCATAGTCCATCCATATAAATTATTAGCATCCAAGTACATTATATAGTTTGACTCCTTACTTGGGTCATAATTTTCAAGATACTTGTTGTTCGCTTTGGCATATCGGTGTGAAATCATTGAAATACCTCCTCGTATGCCATGTTCAAAAAACATGTACATACTAGATTCTTTCAACAATTGTAACCTCACGCCTGTCAACTTCAAACCAAGCATTCCATCCAAAACTTGGGAGTGTTATATAATGTACCGGTTCTAACTTATAATTATCAATAGCAAAATTTCTAAAACTTTCAAATACATCACTTAGTAATAAAACATCAGTCTTTACATAGAGATCATGAGTATTGTCCCATGTTTCTCTAAATTTAGTTCATTCCATACTTTTTTTAGCATGTTTATAATCATCTTCAGCTATATTTTGATCATTTAGTTTATTATTGAACGCATCGATAGATGGTAGTTGCGTTTCATCAAAGCGTTCCCAAGAGTCAATATAATCATAGGGGTACACACCCTTTCGTAATAATAGTTCTGTATTGTCGCCAAACTCCTCCGTCATTGCCGGAAATTTACCACCCTTCTTTAAATTATCCACCAACGCTTGAAGCGAAGACGATAAAAATTGAAAACTGTCTTTAAATTTGAGAGACCAGAGTATCTTTTTTTAGGTTTTGGACTCTATTCCGCTGCCGTGGTATCTTCAGACCGCAATATTATCCAAAGGTTCGTTATCCTTCATATCGCCATCTTCACCCCTCACCTAGTTGATCAAGAGAAATCACATCAGATAAATCGTCTTCGGTCATCTTCTAGATGAGATTGAATGTTTGGTTGCATTGAGTCGTGTATAGCAAAGAGATGAGCGAGGTATCCATTGGGGTCATATGTTGCAGATCGTTGTTGCTGTTCAACAATTTGATGTTGAAGTTTGATGCTAAAGGATAGATAATCCTCAGCACCTTTGGGTATACAATCGAGCTCCATTTTGAGTTGATTGGTTAATTTACCAATCTCTTGCATGATTAGATGACCATCATACTTTCGCAAGTTGTGGAAAAATATATTGACATCCCGGTTTATCTTGTAGCTAATGTTGCACTCATTGTGGACTGCACCGCGGAATCGACCACAAAGATGACAGTGGTCTCTGACACGATCGTACAGCAGTTGTTTACCACAAATGAAGCAGTCTTTAGTGTAATGGTATTGATACCAGTGGTCTTTTGTCATTTGTAGCGATATTGGGTTATTGACACGATCTTGGTACTTATTACCCAATTCAATTACATTGAGTAAAAAGTTTTTGACACAGTTTTTGCCGCGATATACTAAGGGTTTCCCCATTTCCTTTGTATCTTCTCCACAGCACTGAAAAATGTCAATCATTCCATAGCCGCACACTTGATGTTTTTGATAAGCTTCGGGATATGAAGTTGATGGACATGGTTGACAAGAATCGATGGAGAGAAGTAGCGTTTCAAAATCAGCGTAGATGGTGTACGGAGCTCGAAGCATCTTGTGTGTATTTCGAAATTGAAGTACGTCGTCTTTGGGGAACGTTATTCGAGTATATTCGTTGTTTTTACACATTTCTGTATGGAGATCCAGTTTCGCTTGAGAATATTGAGGGAGTAGACATCGTTGACAGAAAAATAACTTGTGTTGTTTTCCTCGTTGAGTGTGGAGTAATCGATCTAAATCCTTCATCCAGCAATAATGTCCTTTGTATAGAAGTAGATTAACAACTCGCTCATACGGTCCCTCGTATACACGAAGAGGTATTAACTTGCCGCCGTCACAAGATATAACACTGACGCCAATATTGTTAAGCTTCTCAAACTTGCTGATGTCACTGACTTGAACTGGAAAGTTGATACCGTCGAATTTTAGATTGTCGACATATTCTTCGTATTTTGATTGCCGTTGAGGATTTGTAGTTGCAGTATAGAGGGCTGATAATATAGCCCATTGGAAGCATTTGTTATCACTATTTTCGACATTGACGACAGCCTTTTTAGATTGAATTGTTTTTGGGAGAGGCTTGTATGTGGCTCCTCGTAATCCAACGTATCGAGCCAAGTGGAGGTCAAGGTGTTCCACTTGTTTGACAATCCAGCCAGATCCACGTTGAACAAAAGTGTCAATGTTCTTTAAAATATCATCGAAAATCATTGATGTATGTTGATTGACGGTTGAAAAATTGAGTATCCATTGAAGCTTCCCAGAGAAGGTTGCACTGATTGTTGTATCCGGATCCATATCCTTCTCGAAAGTAACCTTCATTCCGACGTATGCCTTGAGACCGTTCCATGTCGATAAACGCTCCTTGATTGCATTTTCCAACTGACGCCTGCTATGATTGAGGAATATAGCAGGGTCCACCACGCTGCGACGTGACGTAACTTGATAGCTCTCCAAAAATCCGCGAAGTGGTTTGGAGAGCAGCGTAAGCATAAAACCAACCATTTCAGAAACGAAAGCCATTGTAAACTGATTGAAAATTTAAAGTACACTAGCTTTTATACCCTTTTCATGTGTTCTCTGCTGACACTGATTGGTTGAATTTTTGGAATTGTGCCAATGGAAGCTTCTAGAACATTCCAAAGTGATGAGTCATTAATTATAATGAATGCCTGTGTAGAGGGGGATCATCATATGTATGTATTACGTATATATGTGTATGTATATATTATTTGTTGCGTGGGCGGAGGGGGACTATTATTATATGTATTACGTATATATGTGTATGTATAAATTATATAATGCGTGGGCTGAGGGGAGCATTTGTATGTATGTATATATGTATGTGTATTTATTATATAATGCGTGGGAGGAGGGGGCTATATATTACGTATATATGTATTTATTATATAACGGTAAGGACTTTGACAGGGCACGTGAGCCAGGGTCATTAATCATTATTTCCCCCAAAAATTTGACAGGTCATTAATCATTTTTGACAGGTAATTAATCATTATTTCCCCTAAAAATTTGACAGGTCATTAATCATTTGACGCAGAACCGCCATTTTTCCTACTACTCGTAGTGCTGTCTGGGTCTGGTATGGAAACTACCTGAAATATTCCCAAATACAAGTATATGTAGTGATTTTGAAAAACAGCATCCTTGCGTATGAGTTAGGCCTAATCCACAATTTTTCTTATTTTTAATTGAAAGCATGAAGTTAATAATGTACGAAATATTTCTTATAACTATTTTTTATGAAGTGGAAACATTAAGTTTGAAAATGTATTTGTTTAACAAGGACTTCATGATGAGTCAAAAAGACACAGAGCCCATTCCGACTTTGCACAGCATACGAGTACCGCCTTAGTGCGTGGCGGTAGCGACACTCGCAATCATGTTTGAAAATTACTGTTAAATTTAGGCCGAATATCACCATCGACCCGCTTTCCGGTCTCTAATTGAGACCGCTAACCTGGAACTTGCTCGACAATGCCAAGGCTTCCAATTTGCAGATAGCGCAGATATCCAAGGAACAAGTACGTAGGGTGGTCAATTTCACGCTCTGGAATACACTGGACTCTCGCCCTATTTCATCGTTACAATGATCGTAGGTATTATTAGTCCGATCTACTGTGTGACCAAATGCAAGGATCCACCTAAGTACTGGTACTACATTCCCCGGTGGTTTTCTGCCGTGGACAATTGAGTAAGTCCGATAGTAAACCCAAGAAGGCAATCCGATGCATTCGAGCTAGGACATGCCTCCCTAGTGCTCCACCGGAGGTGGATTCCACCCCTGGCTTAAATAAGATGTCGCCGACCGAGGTCGCGGTTGTACCTTCGGGCGCGCCGCGCGTGTCCGCTGTGTCTAACCGTGCGCCGCGTCGCTCCTCCAGATTACTTACTTCACGCAACTCATCTGAAAAGGAACTTGTATTGTTAGAAGACGATGAACTAATTATTCCCCCTACTCGTGACTTGAGTCGTGGACCCCGTCAGGGTGTGTTTACCACACAGTTAAACACCATGAGTGGGGGGAATACTCCGTTACTTATCAATGCGACCATATTCGGCACTCCGATTACGACATTTGTAGACACTGGGGACGATGTTTCGATCATGTCCCAGGCCTTAGCTACTCGTTTAGGCTTGGTACCCCGGGACACCAATACCACTCGGATAGTATCAGCTATCCAACAGGACTTGACGATAACCGGAGTAGTGAGGCACCACTCACCATAGGATCGCTAAGTACACCGTGCCACTTTCAAGTAACTACTGATACCCAATATGAGTGTATCGTGGGCACTGACTTCATGGCTTTACTACCATATGTAGCCATAAATTTCAAGGACCGCTGCTTGGATTTATCAAATGGGATTGATAACTGTTCGGCGCCTTTCGCCGACCAAGGAGATTATCGACCACCAGTCATCAATGCAGTGACTAGGAAATACACTAAAGTACCGCCGAACACGGAGTTATACATTAACGCAGTTCCCGAAATCACTCAACCGCCTACCGGCCAAGCTTTGCTTGTACCGCACCCCTTTATTGTGGACGTTGCCATTGCTCACGCTCTGGTGCTCACCGGTCAGCGTATTATCCCAGTGGCAATGATGAACTTTGGAAACATACCCGTTGCCATACATGCCGATATTGGACACTCGGGTTTTGTACTGTACTCGGAATAGGTATGTTATTGCCTTCATCGATCAGTTAACAAAGCTAGTAATTGCCGCTGCTTTGCCCGATCAGACTCCCAGAAGTGTAGCTAAGGTTTTCGTGGAGGACGTGGTGTGCCGCTACGGCGCACCCGAAGAGCTATTCTCGGACCGATGAGGATGTTTTGTCTCGGAGGTAATGGAGGCCTTGTGCGATCGGCTGCACACCTTCAAACGTGAAACTTTGAGTTGCAACCCGAAAGCTAACAGAGAAATCGAGCGTTTTAACCGTACGTTATTATTTCTCCTAAGGGTGGCGTTGCCTGAAAATGGCCATACTACATGGGACGAAGTTTTACCGTACTGCATCATGTCCTACAACTTCGCCCTACACGCTTCCATGCATTATTCACCATTTATGCTCATGCACGGATTTCAACCCGGTGGAATTGAAGCACAAACTGATTGGGGTCGCTATCCTGGAGCAGAAGCTTACCGTGCAAATGTACAACGGTGGTTAGCCACAATCAGGGATAGAGCCTATCGTTCCATGCAATCTGCTGGGGAATATAGGAAACGCTATTATAATCGTAAAATCAAGGTCCCAGATTACCGATTTAACGACCATGTATGGGTCTAAATATATTACACTACACCAGGATTATCACGCAAATTAGAACGCAGGTGATGTGGACCGTATCAAATCACCAAAATAATGCTACCCTGCATCTGCGTCAAGCTGCGCGGACAACCCTATGCTTCTGACCACGTAGTTCACATAAACCAAACCATGCTATCGAATATAAGCAGTTTTCCTGATATGGCCTATTTACTGAAGGCCTTGCCCCCTGCATATATCGAGGCTGCATTACAGGAACCTAGGAGAAACCATTCTTGCTGATAAGTATTTCGCTAGGGAGCTACAGGCTTCTGATACCGAAGCAGTCGACAGGCCGCGCCAGGAAATCGATGGCGCATCCGACGTAGCTAGTGTCGAGGTTGCAGAACCTAACATAGACCACACGCAAGCCCAGGCGGACATACACCGCGCCACAGTAGAACAACTACCCATTCGGACCCCGGGGCAAGATCCATCAGGGACTCTTCATCAAAACAGGTTGTATATCTGCGATCACGATAGAACTCAAATCCTTATATCCCGATATCCTTATATCTCAAATCCCGATAGACACCGAATGGCCAACCATCTCGCAAGATCCCGCTGGGTTGACCTACGTGCTTAATAAACCTCCCGGTACATTTTCTCCGAAGCACGGACAGCATACAGCCTCAGTAACCTTTCAGGAACGAGAACACGCTGTCCGGACTGAAGAACCGACTACGCCCTTAGCACTTCAGAGCTCAGGCAATGGCCGCTTCCTGCGACCATTCAACGCCAACGATTTAGGTCTTGTCGAATTGCTTGCCTCACAGGACCCGGATGAGTCCTCGCCCCATACTCCAACAACGGGCATCCTCGACATCGGCCGTTGAGCATGCCATCCAAACCTCGCCGCTTACGTCCACCCAACGTCGCGCCGCAACCGCTACGCAAACTTACCGTAGCCCGCACTCGCATCGCCTAGTAACCGATACAAACCCAGACAAACCACAGATACAATACCATATCTATCGTGAGCCTATGGCATCCTATGCGCAACGGTACCCCAAACCCCGCAGTACATACTCCGCTTCTGCACACGCCGTTGATGCCATTATGATTCGAAGCTACGCTAGAGGAATATGTCCAGGCTGAATGGCTGGTACCGTATTCCACGCCCCCTAGGCCCCAGCCGGCACAGTCAGTACCAGCGAATAATCAGCCGCCCCTAGAACCCGCACCAATGCGGGAACCCGAACCCAGGGAACAACGGGAACCAATCCAAGACCACGGACCGACCAGGAAACCTGTATCGTCAACGGGCTCTGAAACCCCATTGCCTGAAACCCCTGCTTCACAAACACAGCCACGTCAGCGTGTAGCTGCCGTTACATTACCATCCCCAGTCGAACAAGAACTAGGCAACTTGGTCGATGGACCACCCGAAGACAACATCGGTTAGCTAAATGGGAACTAGAACAGGAAGAAATCCAACATAGAGAAAAAGAACTTGCTCGCGCCCGAATAGAACCCCAGGACGCAACAACCGAACTAATGGGATACTTAACAGGACCTCCTGTGCGTCGCGACACTACGGAAGCGCAAGCAGTGGCTGATGGAATCGTCATCTAGAGTCTGTCTAGAAGGCGTGAAACGAGTGGGCGCGACGTGAGTAACCATAGCCGACCTTCCGAGGCCTCGGAAGGCTGTCGATCGAAAAATTTACGGTCACGAGCCGTACCAACGGCTACCGAGACGACAACTACCATAGGCGAATCAAGCGAGGGTTCCTCTACTCGTGGGAGGAAAAAAGCGCCGCCGCACCGCGCTCCCTCCGCTCTCCGAGTGACCCTACCTCGACCAGTACTGACAAAATCGTATGCACGAACCCCAGCTATAGCGCAGCCGCGCGTTACTTGGGAAGATATAGAGGACGAAATACCCCTTAGTCAACTTTTACCGGGACCTAGCCAGCAATCCCGAACCCGACCTGGTTCCATTGCTGGTTCAGGCAGTGTATCCATTGGGACTTAACCCACTGCTGAGGAAAATTCCGAGGATGAGATGCCTTTGAGCCAATTCCTACCGGGACCTAGCCAAAGGCCCCGCATTGAACTCGAATATCCTACTGAACAGAGCGAGGGGTCTCCTGAAATGGGACCCTTTATCGAAGAGATTAAGGAGGAGGAAGCACCCCCTCAACCCACTTGTCGGCAACCACATCGACAGGCAAGGGACCACCGACGTTGATATGAGAACTATGTGCCCCATGGGGCAGAAGCGCGAGTCCTAGCACCACGCATTGCTACCCAAGGACCAGAACCCTAACTGCCGACACCAGCTCGACGAACGGTACCTCTCTCTCTCAATCGACACGACTTGTCGACCCTTTTATGTTAATGAATCCACTATCCGGCGGTGCCCGCGCTCGGCACGATATGTTCGACCCTTTTAGGGATATATTCGATGAACAGGATATTGAAAACATGTTAGCAGCACATCCTGACATGGAACCGGACGAAGACGACGGGCGACGTCAATTACGACCCGAAAATCTCGTATTGGAGCTAGTCCAACCTCCTAGACAGCCGCCTCGCGAAAGACGGTTGTAACGCCTATATCACCCAAATATCACTCCCGAAATCTCGAGCTCCCTTTCCCAAATTCCTTCCAAGAACCGCCACTAATGGCGACGAATTTTACTGTAGGAATCATAACCGTATCAAAGAAGCGACGCCATGGAACAATTTCCACAACCACGTATGCCGTATTATACCATCAACTATGCCGCCCCTATCTAAACATTTCTATCCAAAGATACGCGATGGCCAGAAATCTCCAACATGGCACCAATGGGCCAAACAATCAAACAATACCCAATTGCATATTCTTCAATGGAGCAAGGATATCCACTCCTCGTCACCTATTTATTCGATGAGAAACAAGCGCAGCAAGACATCACCGACCTAAAACTGGGAGCTTGAGACATCAAAACTATCTCCCGTAGAAACAAGCAAAAGTTCCTCAACCCAGACACTATGGAGCGCCTCCGCCCAGTTCTCCCTCACCTCTTGTGAACGGTGCATCTCGAGAAATTCAATAAATTCCTCAATTCCAGAATGCCCTTCTTTCCACGGGCTATGCCCAATTACTCGAAGCAAACCGCTCAGACTCGTCCTGAGGGATTGGCCTCGGACCAGAAGAAATCACCTTCGGTCGCCGACCACGACCATGCCATAATGTGATGGGCCGTTTGCTGGAGGAAATTCGTACCCTTCTCCGTCACGGCGTCGCCACTTGGCCGACGGTACTTATCCTAGGTGAACCGCTGGCGGCACGGCTGGTAAACATGGCCGCCTCTAAGGATGGTTTGCCATGGCATGGCCATGGGCTACCATGCAATTTTTGGTCCGACTGGCGACGTGTATTGCGACGCCCCAAACCAAAACCATTATGATCCTTCGTGGATATAAGGCCACATTGCGATCCAAACCGCATGAAAGCCGTCTCCTGGATACACCGAGCAAATTCATGCGCCGTGTGCGCCGATACATTTGTTCATTCGACTACCTAGTCAGTGACGGAGCTCGAGCGATTATCGCGCCACCTCCCCCACAGTGGGACGTCGGACAGGACGATGTGGGCACATGGTCTGCGGAATTCATTAACATACAATAAGAAATTAAATGTAGATTTCCTGATCGAGCACAGAAAGTAGTAATGCCCTAATATTCCACCGAATTGAAGGAACAGAGCGCGTGGGAAAACTGCCCTGGCGAAACACCACCCGCGGAAGCTCAGGTAACCGAGCCCTACGTCGGGCTTTTCCGCAAATGTGTCGAGCAACAGTTATTATAAACTATCAAATAGAAAGCTTGTGCCGAATTCGCACCATACGCATGACTGGGACCCATTCACGGAAACGTTTTGGTTGAAGAAGGGACCACCTAGGCTAGCTCAAGGCATAAACATGTGTTATAATAATAAAAATACCATGCGTTGATAAAATGCCATATTTCATCACTGCATTTTTTGTATCTACTCTATGCTTATATTGGTTTGTCGATTGACCATGGCACCACGCTTTTCATAAGAAGATATATTCATTACGAAAGAGATTTACCAACCAACATGTAGGCTATCCTTTCAAACCCTACGTAATAAGTCCTTTTTGCCCCCATAACAATATAAGAGGAGGACTTGTGAGAATTTGTTTTGGTCTGCTTAAGGATTAGTACATTCCTGAATTGATTCAGCACTTTCAATTTTAGGAGCCCCGGCTATGCCTAAAGTCAGGATAAAATAACGTATTTCTAAACTATTCGCAAAATTTGGTAGGCCAGGTTTGTCGATTGACCATGACACCACGCTTTTCATAAGAAGATATATTCATTACGAAAGACATTTACCACCCAACATGTAGGCTATCCTTTCAAACCCTGCGTAAAAAGTCCTTTTTGCCCCCATAAAAATATAAGAGGAGGACTTGTGAGAATTTGTTTTGGTCTGCTTAAGGATTAGTACATTCCTGAATTGATTCAGGACTTTCAATTTTAGGAGCAGGGCTATGCCTAAAGTCAGGATAAAATAACGTATTTCTAAACTATTCGCAAAATTTGGTAGGCCAGGACCATAATGTGCCGCTAAGACCAACACCAGCAAATAAAATATTCCGATCACAAGTTAACTTAAACAATGAAACCAGCTTTTCGTGTACCATATTGTACCATACAGTCTGCTCATAATGAACTAACTTATACAAGGGTCGGCAAACTTATCAGCTGCACACTGCACGGCTCTGTACGCCCTGTTCACCTCACCCGGGTGTGCAGAGTCGACTTTTTGAAAGGACTTTGGCTGTTGGGGTCCCAATGCAGACACTCACGCGGGACAATTGCTTCCTACCCGTATAATTGAGTCCGAAAATTCTCATTTAAAATATAAGAGATGTAACAGGACCGTTCCGGCCGGTTACGTGTTTTTGCAGGATTCTGGTGCTAAAAATACTTTAGACACACCCCAAACTAAACCTGAGTGCTTGGCATCGGTTCTCAAATTGCACCGCAACGTACTCGTTAAGGTCTGCGGAAATTTGGCATTCCTTAGGATGGTCAGTATATTGCATGGTGCCATGGTCATAATAATGATTGTGCGTTACTTATTAACCGCTCATTAATTAACGCTTATTGCTTATTAACCGATGTTGTTCATGCGCGCATATTGTTATCATTGCTATCGTTGCAGTTGCCTATTAGTTCGGAGCAAGAGTATCGTCAGTTGGAGTTGGAGTTTAGCTGAATAGTTTAAGTGAACACCTGCGAAATGGGTTCGGCCTTGAGTAAAACAGAGTATGCATTAAGGTCACCGAATAGCACAGGGTGTTAGGTCCCTAATGGAAACCTGCTAGCACCATCGGAACCAGACCAGTCGCCGTCTAGCAGTAAAACTTTATGAATAGGACCGTCCGGGGATAGGAGGTCATCGATTACTTAAGTTAAACCATTGGCGTCCTAGTGAACAGAACCAAAAGTGTCAATTGTACTTTGGTTAAATAATATATGTAGCCATGGTCGCGAATAATACGTGTAGCCATGGTCACCAAAAATGCCAGAAGCTACAGGCTTAAGTTATTGGACAAGTAAGCGGTACAGTAGTTTCCGAATGTTCAGGAACGACGGATGTCGGGCTCGTTTGTCGGCCCGTGACCGTCTAATGGCTTCGAAATCAGGAACATAACCAGAATATTCTTCGATAGAGAATTTGATAAGGCCCAAAATGTATCGAATCGCACGACAGTTTCGCTCGGAATTCAAGAAACAAACACGTTAGAACCTAACGAACAGCCGTTACTTACGCTAAGTTTGGCTGTTGAGAAAGGCGTAACATCGGTATATTCTCGACATATTAATATATTATGCATAATGCCGCGCTTTGGCGTCCCCCAGTCTCTTCACTCGCCCTCTCGAACGAACCCTTCCTTTCACATCCTTTGTGTCAACTCCAATGTCCGAAATTTCTATGTCTGGTCAGTGGCTCCAGCCGATTTTGTGGGATCTTCGCCTTTTTGGTGTCTTGCCTCTGCGAACAAAGCCGCCCTCGATGGAACCGACAACATAGCCAAAAAGCCTATGTCACAGGACGACTAAAGAACGCCCTCGTGTTTCATCGTGCTCTCTGATCCGCCAGAGGACGGCCGCTGAAACTTCCGTTATCGCGTCCTCAGCATCTAAAATCGCTTGATTAGCGTCATGGTGACCACTCTTGTTTTTGCTGCGGAAGCGCCGACAGTGGTTTTGCACATCACTACGTAGCCCACCCATTAGGACATCCAACGAGCCCAAGTGGGTCTCGATCTGACAAGCCACCACGCCGTTATACGAGTTGCCCCTCTGTTTTGTGACATTTTCATGACACCTTATAAAATTGACATAAATTCCTGTCGTTTTCGCACCATTATCGTACCCGATTTCCGACTCTAAGCGTACACATTCGTCATGGTGACCACTCTTGTTTTTGCTGCGGAACCGCCGACAGTGGTTTTGCACATCACTACGTAGCCCACCCATTAGGGCATCCAACGAGCCCAAGCGGGTCTCGATCTGACAAGCCACCACGCCGTTATACGAGTTGCCCCTCTGTTTTGTGACATTTTCATGACACCTTATAAAATTGACATAAATTCCTGTCGTTTTCGCACCATTATCGTACCCGATTCCCGACTCTAAGCGTACACATTCGACACCTTGTTTTACTCGCCTACTTTCGGCGAGTATAACGATATGCGGCGGGCCTCCGCCCTACTTCCGGCTAACCCGCCACAGCCTTCAA
>JASANE010004455.1:0-17768 GCA_030248225.1 Trileptium ribeirensis
TAGCAGGCTATATTTCAAGGTCGGCTGGTCGAACTTGAGGCAATATAATGGTTCTTATTAGATGAGGCAGGACGGGGCGAAGAAGCTGAATATCTACCTCGTCCAAGAATTTGTTGTTTGTTTCGTCGGGCAATGGATTTGACATCTCTAGCTCCCAATTGAAGATCTTTGATAGCTTGACGTGCTATATAAACGTTGCTCAGTCGCTGTGATATCGCTCACTGTGCCGTCGCGTATTGACCCAACCTCAAGTACAGCAAATGAGGCCAGTCAGATTATAGATGAAAAACAACGTCTATATTTGTCGTCTCATAAAGTAACACAAAACATGTTTCAGTTCTGTAAATTTGGTTACAATAGGAGATGCTGGCGTTGAGATCGTTGGGTTACCAATGTCACTTAATTTATACATATTTGCAATAGTCGTATTAGTAAGACTGGAAAATTAGTGGCTTGCTAATAATTCAATTGCGAAATACACGAAAATGGTTGAACAGTTCATACATGTTTTTGGCGAGTAATAATTGGTTTAGAAGCATGCAGTAGCCATATTAAATTTTCTGGCACATAGTTCCAAGCAATAAAAAGTTAAAAAGACAAAATATAAGGAATTTTGGATTTACAATATAGGGTTGGCCAGGGAAATTCCGCTATAAAAGGTGTAACCATTACTAAGTCAACAAAGGACCCATGTACCGTAAATATATATTTCACCTAAAATTATTTCAAGGGGTTGAAGTAATATTTCATAACACCAAAATTACACTAATTTTGCCAAAGCACAGGCTTTCCATAGCAGAGAGGTTGTTGATCCGATTTCTTGGTAAAGCTTCTCCACCGAAAGTTGTATGCGCTATGAATGTTTGAACCAAATTGTACCGACCAACCCCAAGTTTTAAATAACAGCAACTCTACGGACAAGGTGTTAGCTTAAGATATGAGGTTTTGAATGGTTTCATCAAGGGTTTACTCTGTTTATATCATTTTTACATATAAGTTGGCTAACTCCACGTACCTTGAAAAAATTTTAAGGCCTTAGGCCGAGGCCTATATACCATAACATCTTAATACTAACTGATTTTGGCACGAATAGGTTATATTCAACACTTGCCGCCAAACAAAATGCGATGCAGCCAAATAATTTTCCTTGTATATGCATTTCTATGATCGTATTGAATGGTAAAAAATTTAGGAAATTCCATTGATTGGTTATCAGAATCATTCGGTGTTGCAATAAACATTGCGTTTTATTAGTTGATTATTGCAGCTAGACAACAGCATAATGTGTCTTAGGAGATAATCATTTTAGTAATAAACGCGAAACTACATTTTTCGCTAAATTTCTGTTTGTTTGGTAGCTGTTATCTGCGATATTAACTGCCTGTTGTTGATAGCCAAATCGAAGACATAGTTATAATGGCCATGTTAACATTTGCTGTAATGCTCAAAGTGGGACATAGTTTTGTCTGCTAATTAATGTCTGCTGCATACACTTAGGGTAAACACCCAATTGTAATTAAGGAAATTTAAAGCGAAATATATATTTTATAAAAGTTGTCTTATATTTATCCAATACATTTTTGTCTTATAATTATTCAGTATCTCATTAAGCTGCTATCGCATTTTATTCCATTTCAAGTTCACGACTAACTGTTTAGAATCATCTTTTTCACTTATAATACTTGACTGTGTAGAATGATCAAGTGTAATCCCGTCAGAAGCAATTTAATCAAAGCAGACCAGTGATTCTAACTCAACTTCTCAACTCACGTATTTTGTCAGTTTTCAACGAATTTGATTGTGATGATATTTCCCTACCAGTGATGAAAAAACAATATATTCTGAATTTATAAGTTTAAATTTTTATAAGTCTACTTAGCGACCGCCATTTTATAGCCGCGCAACACCATCTATTCAAAATTACCAATGGGCCATAGTGTAACATTTTTGTATTAACACCAACTATTTTTTATAAAACACGAATAACGTATATAGTATTATGCATGAGTAAACTTAATCTGCGCCGCTTACCATCATCCTTTGTCAAAAACAAAAGCGATTCCGTTATTCACTGAGCTCTAATTTCATTGTACACTGAGCTCTAATTTCATTTTTCTGTAAAAGAGCAGAAATTAGTCCGTTTTATATATTATACATTATAATTTGGAAATGTTCGCGAACACATTGGTGTTAAAGTACAGGACCGAATTGCATTAACTAATGGCGTCATGGAACAGAAAAATGTTGAAATTGGATACGGCTATTGAAATCCGAGTTTTGTTCGCTAACAACGTTCTGTACATGCTGTCAAAAGAGGACGGTTGGCGGCGCAGCTTAAATTTACTCTTTCTTCTTGCATTATCAATAATTGTGTATAATAGTATTGTAGAAAACGTACATGATCCGAACTTTGAATCTTACTTCGTTTGATTAGGTCCAATCTATAGGAACGACGGCGTTGGTCCTAGGGAATTTTCTTTAGTTTTTAAATCAAGTACTATGCTGGTTAATGTATGGTTTTTAGCACAGTATAGCTTGGGTTCAGGATGTCCTACTCAGCTTTTGTTTTTGCGTTTTTGTTTTTATGACGGTAGTTGAAATCTTGCCCACAGAGGTGCCTCTGTATTTAATCCTCACTGCCGTGGAGCATTCAATACGCTGTATTAAAAGAAATACGCAATTTTTATATTGAACCCAAAGCATCTTTAGAAAAGAATGATAACCCATAACGTTTCTTAGCAGCAAAGATATAGTAACCCTAGTTGTGCCTTGTACCACTTTCAGTCTTGTCCAAGCTGGAGGTGCGATGCCGACTGACCAAACTGATTTTCATCCCTTTTTGAATTTATATCTTTTGGCAATTAATATGCTAATTTTATAACATATTGACGCTTCCTTATGTAGAATATATTTAAGTTTTTTACATTTTGATTTTTAAACAACATTAATAGTTGAAGGTGCATTATTACGGTAGGTGAGTTTCGCCCACCCAGACATCTTTCATATTAATAAACAATATTTGATACATTCCTGTCATTGGTAAAACAATAATTATTGTTCGCAAGCCATGCTGGTATCTTGTCCATAGCCAATCCGAACGTAACTTATAGAGCTATCATGCATAAGTTAACAAAAATTTAATATTACATAAAGTTGAAAAGTTTTCACAGATGTTTTATAATAAAGCATATGATGCTAGAACCTCATGTAAACTCCACTCTTAAAAACAGTAATTTACTGCTTGATTTATACAAAAATATTGACATACGTTAAAAACAGGTTGCATAATGCTTTTCATACATCGCAAAATCATGTCAGCTGAGTAAATGATGGGTAATCAGAATTGAAATGGCAACGCACTGAAGCAGAATTTCGTAACTAACGCCAGAGCAAAACGTTATAATTTTTGGTGCTTTTGAAACTGCCTCAATCGCGTAGTTTCGACGCCATAAGCTAGGGTCACTTATTGATGGCGGCCTGCCACCGTGCGGTGGAGCCGGTAATACCATAACTTCACCGCTCGAATCAGCCCCAGAACCTGGTTGAATGTATGAGGATATGGTGCGGTCTTTAACAGCACTGATACCGTGTTGTTTATTATGGTGGTGATCGCTGCCCAATTGCTGTCGTATTGACATAAGGGAAGACTGAGTGAGACTCGTTTCAAAAGTTGAATCTTGAGTGATATCGTTAATAGAATCACCTCGCAGAGGAGTCCTAGGTTGAGATATCGGGTCGGTGGCACGAGATATTCTATCGTATGTCGACAGGTGAAGATTGAGAAATTTGGCTATTGTCGATGCCGTATGCGAGCAATACGTATCGCTTGCGAGAGCTCGCGGTGAGCGAATAAATGAACACGGGTGGAAGCACTTGACTTGTGAGGTGTCACCGGACTTGGCGTTTCTGGTAGTACCTGTAGCGGAATGGAGATAACTTTCCATTGAACTGTTCCGTGGCGAACCAATATCATTATTGTTGTTATCAAGTGAATTATCTAAGTGGTCTCCTAGTGGGCAGTTGAAATATTTGTTGTCGCTTGTAACCACATCGTTCTGGTCAGTAGGATTAGTGTTTCCATCATACCCAGTCGTGGACTGTAACTGTAAGTTTTCCGATTTTGAAGAAGAAATCTGAACGTGGGTAATAATGTTTGAAGCTCCAGTAGAAGAAATATTTTGGTCATTTACAGCATTCTGTGATCGCTGATGGCAGTTTCGTTTGAAGCCGTTGAGTTGTTCCTGTTGCTGCTGTTGCAGTGGCTGTTTTGTTAAATCAACATCTTGATCGTGCACTTGTGGGTCTGTATAAGTATAAAATAATATTATATTATTCAAATCTGTATAAAACACATTCATTTAGTTACAGCGTTTGTTAACAATTGCCAAATCAAACTGAAAATATCCTTATTTAATTCCTTATTACATTCGCTGAATATGTTGGTATACAGTAATAAAGGGTTATCAGTAGACGAGTATTAAACAAGAATTGTACTTTTTTATTGTGAAATTCATCCTGATCTGCAACGCCAGATTCAGATTGTTTTCGTTAACTACTTGATGCTGCGCTGAAATTGTTGGGTTTAGAGGCATTACTTTTAAATATTTTTATGAGATGAAGCCAGAAGAATGGACGATTCTGGTCCGAACGATTTTTTGCACAAAATTATGTAGCCAGATTTGAAATATCGGAGTGAAATCAACAGTATACGCCTGTCACAGGACCGATACAAGCACAGTGAAGATTTGAACCAAATAGAGCAAACTATTCCAAAACTAGCGGAAAATCTACGAATCTTGATCCTAGATCGTGTTTTTGGATATAGGCTTTCTTTTTCGTGCCTTGGTCGATGTTAGTAGTATGTCGACAATATAATGCATATCACAGATATACCCATTTCAACATTTAAACCAAATACCGTAAGTCATAGGCAACTATTGTACCAACCACGGTAGGAACGCGATTTTGACACAAAATTGGTAATTTTTGCTCTATTGTTTCACAGCTAAAAATATGTTATGGATTATATAATAAGCCTTCCATTGTAATAGCTCAGGTCATCTGTATTGTGTAAGTTTTTTTTATCAAATCACTTCATCGCACTTACAATGTTGTAGGCGAAAACAACAAAAATCGACTTGATTTTGGTATAAAACTAGGATTTGGATATCCTTGGCTCATGGAAAATGCAACTTGTTAATGAATCCTTTTAATAATCTGTGCGATGGTTAATTGCAATGTATGGTACACAATTCGGAATATCAGTCCACTCATTCATAAGCCGTAGTCGTTGTAATAAAAATATGTATTAATGTTGCAACCAAGAAACTGAGTGATTTAACAAATGATATCTTTAGCAAAAAATTGCAACTTTTGGTTTCTAAAATGGCACGTTTACCTGTGTCTTACATTGTGTAGTATCAGTTGCAAACTCTTCATTTTCCTGAGTGTAGGTTAACATTGCGGACAACTTGCAAGAAAATATGAATATGTCGGTTTTTGAGTTCAGGAACTAGAAAGGTCAAACCCACTTCTGCTGAATTAATGTTTGGTATTACCTAGGATAAACCCAACTTTTATAAAATATATATTTCGCTTTAAATTTCCTTAATTACAATTGGGTGTTTACCCTAAGTGTATGCAGCAGACATTAATTCAGCAACAAAACTCTATTGTCCCACTTTGAGCATTACAGCAAATGTTAACATGGCCATTATAACTATGTCTTCGATTTGGCTATCAACAACAGGCAGTTAATCGCAGATAACAGCTACCAAACAAACAGAAATTTAGCGAAATGTATTTTTCGTTTATTACTGAATAAATTTATCCTAAGACACATTATGCTGTTGTCTAGCTGCAATAATCAACAATAAAACGCAATGTTTATTGCAACACCAATGATTCGATAACCAATCAATGGAATTTCCTAAATTTTTTACCATTCAATACGATCATAGAAATGCATATACAAGGAAAATTATTTGGCTGCATCGCATTTTGTTTGGCGGCAAGTGTTGAATATAACCTATTTCGTGCCAAAATCAGTTAGTATTAAGATGTTATGGTATATAGGCCTTAAGGCATAAGGCCTTAAAATTTTTTCAAGGTACGTGGAGTTAGCCAACTTATATGTAGCAATGATATAAACAGAGTAAACCCTTTATGAAACCATTCAAAACCTCATATCTTAAGCTAACACCTTGTCGGTAGAGTTGCTGTTATTTATATCTTGAGATTGGTGGGTACAATTTGGTTCAAACATTCATAGCGCATACAACTTTAGGTAGAAAACTTGCCAAAATATGTAATCAACAACCTCTCTGCTATGGAAAGCCTGTGCTTTGGCAAAATTAGTGTAATTTTGGTGTTATGAAATATTACTTAGAAATATTGAAATAATTTTAGGTGAAATATATATTTACGGTACATGGGTCCTTTGTTGACTTAGTAATGGTTACACCTTTTATAGCGGAATTACCCTGGCCAACCCTATATTGTAAATCCAAAATTCCTTATATTTTGTCTTTTAACTTTTTATTGCTTGGAACTATATGCCAGAAATTTGAATTAGGCTACTGCATGCTTCTAAACCAATTATTGCTCGCCAAAAACATGTATGAACTGTTCAACCATTTTCGTGTTTGTCGCAAATTGGATATAGCAAGCCACTAATTTTCCAGTCTTACTAATACGACTATTGCAAATATGTATAAATTAAGTGACATTGCTAACCCAACGATCTCAGCGCAGCATCTAGTATTGTAACCAAATTTACAGAACTGAAACATGTTTTGTGTTACTTTATCTAACGACAAATATAGACGTGTTTCATCTATAATTTGACTGGCCTCATTTGCTGTACTTGAGGTTGGGTCAATACGCGACGGCACAGTGAGCGATATCACAGCGACTGAGCGACGTTTATAGTCACACATACCGTTGAACGAATCAATTAACCATTTCTGCCAGCCTCGAAAATATTTACAATTGTAGATTTGTTACGTTACTGCATTTATCCACTAAATCATGCAGGGATCAAAGCAAGGGTTTGGTCCAGAGCATGGAGTATCGTGCAAAAAAGACCATATTGGCCGCATATACATTCAAACTGAATGACCTAATCGTTTTCAGCATTCTATAAAAAGTTTAAAATCACAAATAAATAATAACAATAGCAACAAAATATATCATTATGTCCGAAATCACATAATTACGCATGGCTCAAGGTAATCCCACAGAATACAGTACCATTCCAAATATCTATATCAGCTACAGATACACTAAAACAAATCACTTCACCTCTTTCATAATCCTCGAAAACCTTTATAACCACAAATGGAGCAAATTATAACATTAGGATAAAAATCACGGAATCATGCATGACTGAAGGGTAGGGTTCCCATGGAATACGATACCATTCCAAGCAGAGTGCATCAGTTACTGCGTTCAAAATAATCACTCCAAATCGTTAGCATCGTCAAATATCGTTATAATAGCAGCTGCAAGCCAATCCAGCAGTAGAATGAAAATCACGAAATCATGCATAGTTCTTTTGGGGTAGGCTGAGGATACATTTAAATTTCATTTCAGTACCATTTCAAAAAGGATAAGTTATCACAGAGGTGATAAAATAAATTTTCAGCATTCTCGAAATCGTGTGCAACCATAGATGCAACAAAATACAACATTAGATTGAAATTAGTGAAATTATTTATGGTTCTGGAAGGAGCGGTCCTGGGGAGACAGTACCCTTCCAAAAAGGGTACAGCGGTAACAAATTCGTTAAAATAAATCACTCCATTGTTTTTAAAGACATCGAAAACCTAAGTGATGATATATAATGATTATTAATGATTATATTAAAAATGTGATATATAAAAGGTTACAGTGAGTTTTTTGGGACCCCATTGTGTGCCCAGATCTCCTTTTCTGGAAGTCTGACAAAGAAGTATTGGCCAACGAGTTTGTGGATCTCATCCAACTATTATACAGATATTTTTTGATGTGAGGAGCATTTCTGACATATAACTAAAACGCATTTTCCCTCGGTCAGAAATATTCATTGTGTACCCAAAGGAGTCCTACCATAATGTATGAGTAGGTTGCACAGGTGAAATCGATATATGGTCACGGGTGTGACTATAAGCTATCATATGCAAAAAAAGCCAAATGGATTCGTTCCTGAGATATTTATGGAAAACTGTCCGTACGCACGGATGAACAGACCGACACGGTAAGATTTATCAGTGCGCATACAAATATATGCTTGCTCGCTTCGCTCGCGGCACAATATTCGTATGTCTTACAGGGACCACATCCTAAAGATTTAACATGAGAGGACACAGAAAGATTGTGTGGTCCGACTCGCCGATCGATCTGACTTTTACAATTTAAAAAAGCGCAATGCCTGTATATTCCAAACCTACCTATACAAAGAAATGCTGGCAAACCCGCGTAATCACTAATATTCGGAGCTTTGAAATGCGGACAGTAAAGCTCGGCTAGTGCACAAAATTCTGCACATGGCGGATGAGCAGTTGTATTGTAGAGAGGATATGGCTCTTGAGACATCATGGTAGCGATAAGCCATTCCCGATAGCGTATCTAAAATTATAATAAAAAGGTGGTGATATTATGCTGTTACGTATATCATTATTTTTAGAAAGGTTTCAATAGTTTGTCTTCAAATCGGTACTCTAAATGCGAAAGTTAACTGTGATAAGCCTTTGGTGACAAAAATACATACGAATTCCCGATAAAGTCTAGAAATTCAGAAAATAAAAGTTTTATCCCTGCCAAACCTTTGTGGACGAAAATATTTGAGATTACGCACTAATTGGTTTACATTGGTTTAGACAATAGTATAAGTAATTTTTAATCATGAGAAACGTTTGGACACAAAAGATTCAAAATCACATACAAATTTTCGACGAAGTCATTCAGACAACCGGAATATAAAATATTTAACAGTACCAAGCCTTTGGCAAAGACAATATTTGAAATTAGGTACAAATTCGCAATATATTTATTTAAACAATCGAAATATAAATGTTTTAACACTAAGATGCATTTGACGACAAAAAAGTATGAAATTATGCTAAAATTCCCGATATTAATTTAGAAAATCGGATTACGAAAGGTTTAACCATCAGAAGTTATTGGGTACGAAAAGTTTCGAATTTAGATTAAGCACAAATTTTCGCTATATTAATTTAGACAACCAGAATAAAAAGCTTTAATCCTGAGAAGGTTTTGGCGACGAAAAGATTATAAATGGCTCAGAAAATTCACGATTTAATAATTTAGACAATTGGAATGTTCCAGTCTTAGGCGTGAGAAGCATTTGGCGACGAAAACATTTGAACCTGCGCGTAAATTTCCAATATATTAATCTATACAATCGTTTTATAAAACTTAATGTTGAGAAGCCTTTGCCGACGAAAACATGTGATATCATGCACAAATTAGTTTATACAATCGGGATATTAATGTCTTAACCGTGCCAAGCATTTGGCAAAGGAAAGACTTGAATCACATATGAATTATTAAGTTTTGACCATTAGAACCATTTTGCGACGAAAAGATTTGACAGATATTTTAATTAAGACTATCTGAGTATAAAAGTTTTAACCCTGAAAAGCCTTTGGCGACGAAAAGACTTGAATCACGCATGAATTATTGAGTTTTGACCATTAGAACCATTTTGCGACGAAAAGATTTGACAGATATTTTAATTAAGACTATCTGAATATAAATGTTTTAACCCTGAAAAGCCTTTGGCGACGAAAAGACTTGAATCACGCATGAATTATTGAGTTTTGACCATGAGAACAATTTTGCGGCGAAAAAGAATTGAAATAAGCACAAATACCCGATATTTTAATTCAGACTATCTGAGTGTAAAAGTTTTAACCCTGAAAAGCCTTTGGCGACGAAAAGATTTGAAATATGCATCAATATCAATATTTTAATTTAGAGTATCTGAATATAAAAGTTTTTACCTTGAAAAGCTTTTGGCGACGAGAAGATTTGAAATTTAGCACACATTCCACTATATTAATTTAGACAATCGGAAAATGAAACTTTCAATATTGAGAAGCCTTTGGCGATAAAAAAATTCGAAATTACATACAAATTTTCGATAAAGGACATTTAGACAATATAATATTTAGGAATGTAAAATATTTAACTGTACCAAGATATTAAGCACATATTCCCAATATATTTATTAGCAGTTGGAATACAAAAGTTTTAACCCTGAGAAGCATTTGGCGACGAAAATATTTGACATTACAAATTCCCGATATATTAATTTAAACAATCGAATATGGAACTTTTACTGCTGAGAATCTTTTGGCGATGAAATGGTTTGAAATTGCGACAAATTTGAAATATAAAAAAATTATACAATCGCAATATTAAAGTCTTAATCATGAGAAGCATTTGACGCCTAAAAGATTTAAAACTGCGCAAAAATACCCAATGTAATAATTTATACAATCGGAAAATAACATTTTTACTGTTGAGAAGCCTTTGGCGACGAAAATATTTGATATTAGGTACAAATTCTCAAAATATTTATTTAAACAGTCTGAGTATAAAAGTTTTAACCCTGAGAAGCATTTGGCGACGAAAACATTTGAACCTGCGCGTAAATTTCCAATATATTAATCTATACAATCGTTTTATAAAACTTAATGTTGAGAAGCCTTTGCCGACGAAAACATGTGATATCATGCACAAATTAGTTTATACAATCGGGATATTAATGTCTTAACCGTGCCAAGCATTTGGCAAAGGAAAGACTTGAATCACATATGAATTATTAAGTTTTGACCATTAGAACCATTTTGCGACGAAAAGATTTGACAGATATTTTAATTAAGACTATCTGAGTATAAAAGTTTTAACCCTGAAAAGCCTTTGGCGACGAAAAGACTTGAATCACGCATGAATTATTGAGTTTTGACCATTAGAACCATTTTGCGACGAAAAGATTTGACAGATATTTTAATTAAGACTATCTGAATATAAATGTTTTAACCCTGAAAAGCCTTTGGCGACGAAAAGACTTGAATCACGCATGAATTATTGAGTTTTGACCATGAGAACAATTTTGCGGCGAAAAAGAATTGAAATAAGCACAAATACCCGATATTTTAATTCAGACTATCTGAGTGTAAAAGTTTTAACCCTGAAATACCTTTGGCGACGAAAAGATTTGAAATATGCATCAATATCAATATTTTAATTTAGAGTATCTGAATATAAAAGTTTTTACCTTGAAAAGCTTTTGGCGACGAGAAGATTTGAAATTTAGCACACATTCCACTATATTAATTTAGACAATCGGAAAATGAAACTTTCAATATTGAGAAGCCTTTGGCGATAAAAAAATTCGAAATTACATACAAATTTTCGATAAAGGACATTTAGACAATATAATATTTAGGAATGTAAAATATTTAACTGTACCAAGATATTAAGCACATATTCCCAATATATTTATTAGCAGTTGGAATACAAAAGTTTTAACCCTGAGAAGCATTTGGCGACGAAAATATTTGACATTACAAATTCCCGATATATTAATTTAAACAATCGAATATGGAACTTTTACTGCTGAGAATCTTTTGGCGATGAAATGGTTTGAAATTGCGACAAATTTGAAATATAAAAAAATTATACAATCGCAATATTAAAGTCTTAATCATGAGAAGCATTTGACGCCTAAAAGATTTAAAACTGCGCAAAAATACCCAATGTAATAATTTATACAATCGGAAAATAACATTTTTACTGTTGAGAAGCCTTTGGCCACGAAAATATTTGATATTAGGTACAAATTCTCAAAATATTTATTTAAACAGTCTGAGTATAAAAGTTTTAACCCTGAGAAGCTTTTGGCAGCGAAAAGATTTTAATCGACTCACAAAATTCTTGATATATCAATTTAGACAATCGGAATGAAAATGTTCTATCCTGAGAAGCATTTCGCGACGAAAAGATTTGAAATTCAAGTTTTCGGTATATCAATTTAAACAATTGGAATATAAAACTTTTACTATTGAGAATCCTTTGGCGACGAAAAGATTTGAAATAATCACAAATTATCAATATTTTGATTTAGACTAGCTGAATATAAAAGTTTTCACCATGAGAAACATTTGGCGACGAAAAGGTCTGAAATTACGCTAAAATTCCCGATATTAATCTAGACAACCACAATAAAAACGCGTTAAGATGTGGCGACGAAAAGATTTTAAACGACTCACAAAATTGTCGATATATTATTTCAGACAATCAGAATGAAAATGTTTTAACTTGAGAAGCCTTTGGCGACAAATTTCAAATACGCAAGAATTATGAAATTTTTGACCATGAGAAAGATTTTGCGACGAAAAGATTTGAAATAAGCACAAACAATAGATATTTTAATTTAGACTATCTGAATTTAAAAAGCTTAACCCTGAGAAGCCTTTGGAGACGAAAAGATTTGAAATTAAAGTTTTAGGTATATTAATTTAAACAATCGGAATATAAGACTGTTACTGTTGAGAAGCCATTGGCGGCGAAAATATTTGATATTTTTGCGCACAAATTTCCAATATATTAATTTAACAATCGGAATATAAAAGTTTTAATATTAAAAAGCCTTTGGTGACGAAAAGATGTGATATTGCGCACAAATTCCCAATATATTAAATTAGGCAATCGGAATATAAAACTTTTACATTTAAAAAGAAAAGGGCGACGAAAATATTTGAAATAATCACAAATTATCAATATTTTAACTTAGACTAGCTGAATATAAAAGTTTTCACCATGAGAAACATTTGGCGACGAAAAGGTTTTAAACGACTCACAAAATTGTCGATATATCAATTCAGACAATCAGAATGAAAATGTTTTAACTTGAGAAGCCTTTGGCAACAAATTTCCAATACGCAAGAATTATGAGATTTTTGACCATGAGAAAGATTTTGAGATGAAAAGATTTGAAATAAGCACAAACAGTCGATATTTTAATTTAGACTATCTGAATTTAAAAAGCTTAATCCTGAGAAGCCTTTGGAGACGAAAAGATTTGAAATTCAAGTTTTAGGTATATTAATTTAAACAATCGGAATATAGAACTTTTACTATGGAGAAACCTTTGGCGACGAAAAGATTTAAAATTGCGCACAAATACCGAATGTATTAATTTATACAATCGGATATAAGACTGTTACTATTGAGAAGCCTTTGCGACGAAAATATTTGATATTATTTCGCACAAATTTCCAATATATTAATTTAACAATCGGAATATAAAAGTTTTAATATTGAAAAGCCTTTGGTAACGAAAAGATGTGATATTGCGCACAAATTCCCAATATATTAAATTAGGCAATCGGAATATAAAACTTTTAGATTTAAAAAAAGGGCGACGAAAACATTTGAAATTGTTACGCACAAATTTCCAATATATTAATTTAACAATTCGAATATTAAAGTATTAACCATGAGATGTATTTAGCGACGAAAATATTTGAAATAATCACAAATTTTCAATATTTTAACTTAGACTAGCTGAATATAAAAGTTTTCACCGTGAGAAACATTTGGCGACGAAAAAGTTTTAAACGACTCATACAATTGTCGATATATCAATTCAGACAATCAGAATGAAAATGTTTTAACTTGAGAAGCCTTTGGCGACAAATTTCAAATTCGCAAGAATTATGAGATTTTTGACCATGAAAAAGATGTTGCGAGAAAAGATTTCAAATAAGCACAAACAGTCGATATTTTAATTTAGACTATCTGAATTTAAAAAGCTTAACCCTGAGAAGCCTTTGAAGACAAAAAGATTTGAAATTTTGCACAAATTCCCAATATATTAATTTATATAATCGGAATATTAAAGTCTTACTAATATCATTTCTCAGGATGAAAACTCTAATAATTCGTGTTTACTTCAAAGCTTTTCGTCGCCAAATGCTACTCACGGTTAAGACTTTAATACTCCGATTCATAAATTAATATATTGGGAATTTGTGCGTAATGTCAAATCTTTTCTTCGCCAAAAGCTTTTCAGAGTTAAACTTTTACACTTAGTTACTCTAAATTAAAATATAGGGAATTGAAATTTGTGCGTATTTCAAATGTTTTCGTCGCCAAAGGCTTGTCAGCGTTAAAAGTTTTATAACCCCATTGTCTAACTAAAAATATCGAAAATATGTGCGTAATTCCCAATTTTTTGGTCACCAAAGGGTTCTCATGGTTAAAACTTTTATATTCAGTTAGGCTAGATAAAAATTTCGGGAATTTGTGATTATTTCAAGTCTTTATGTCGCAAAATGCTTATCATTGTCGAAACTATTAAAATTCTTGCGTATATTATATCTTTTAATCGACACATAATTCTTTACGGATAAGATTTTAATACTCTGGTTGTACAAATTAAAGTATTGAGAATTTGAGCGTAATTTCAAATCTTTTCGTCGCCAAAAACTTATCAAAGTTAAAGCTTATATTTTCTCATAGGCTAAATTAAAATATCGAGAATTTGTGCTTATTTCAAGTCTTTATGTCGCAAAATGCTTATCATTGTCTAAACTACAAAAATTCATGCGTATTTCACATCTTTTAATCGACAAATAATTCTTTACGGTTAAGATTGCAATATTCCGACTGCGCAAATTAAAATATTGGCAATTTCAAATGTTTTCGTCGCTAAAGTCTTCTCAGCATTAGAAGTTTTATATTCTGATTGTCTAAATAAATATATCGAGAATATGTGCATAATTTCAATCTTTAAGTCGCCAAAGGCTTCTCAGGGTTAAAATTATTATATTCCGATAATCTAAATTAAAATATCGGGACTTTATGCTTATTTCGTGTCTTTATATCACAAAATGCTTCTCAGGGTCAAAACTCTAATGATTCCTACGTATTTCATATCTTTTAATCGCCAAATGATTCTTACGGTTAAGGCTTTAACATTCCGATTGCACAAATTAAAATATTGAGAATTTGTGGGTAATTTCAAATCTTTTCGCCGCCAAAGGCTTTTCAGGGTTCAAACTTACATATTATGATATTATAAATCATAATATCGCAAATTGTGCTTATTTCGAGTTTTTATGTCGTAAAGTGTTTCTCATGGTCAAAACTACGATTGCACAAATTAAAATATTGGGAATTTGTGCCTGCCATCTTTTCATCGCCAAAGGCTTCTCAGGGTTAAAACTATTCCGATAATCTAAATTAAAATATCGGGACTTTATCCTTATTTCGTGTCTTTATATCACAAAATGCTTCTCAGGGTCAAAACTCTAATGATTCCTACGTATTTCATATCTTTTAATCGCCAAATGATTCTTACGGTTAAGGCTTTAACATTCCGTTTGCACATATTAAATGTATTGGCTATAATCATAACTGTGAGAATAAATTGGCAACGAAAAGATATGAAATATGCACGAATTATTAGAGTTTTGACCTTGAGAAGCTTTTTGCGACGAAAAGATTTGAAATAAGCACAATTTATTAATATTTCAATTTATACTATCACAATAAAAAAGTTTTTACCCTGAGAAGCCTTTGGCAAAATATATTACGCGCAATTTCTCAATATATTAATTTACCTAATCGGAATATAGTACTTTTAATGTTGAGGAGCCATTGGCAGCGAAAAGATTTCAGATTGCGCACAAATCCCCAACATATTAATTTATACAATCAGAATATTAAAGTCTTAACCGTGAGAAGCAAGTGGCCATGAAAGGTATTGAAACACGTACGAGTTATTAGAGTTTTAACCATGAGAAGCATTTTGTGACGAAAAGATTTGAACTTAGCACAAATTCAGGATATTTTAAATTAGACTATCAGAATATAAAAGTTTTAACCCGGAGAAACCCTTGGCGACGAAAAGATTTGAAATACCCGCAAATTTTTCATATATTAATTTATATAATCTGAATATAAATATTTTGACAATGAAAAGCACTTGGCAACGAAACGATTTATGCACACGCATTCCCGATACATAAAATTAAACATATTCTGTAAAGCTTCGAATTTAACATGAAAATCTTTGTACATTTCAGAAATTGTTGCTGGCGCCAGCAGTCAAACCACAATTGCAATACCGCGAGAGTCATACACAAACAACACAGCTGTATTTTGCACGTATCTTTAGCCCTCGCATCCATGAGGGGGTCCAATGAACCACGAGATGTAGTTTTTTGTTGCTTAACTTTTTAACACCTAAGTCCATATTCATAAACATTTAGGAGAATTCAACGATCCGATTCTGAATGGACCCCTAAATTTTCCATACTGTATATACATGTACAGGAACGATACCGAAATGTCGGCCGATTCCACTGGACCCACTCGCAGGGATGCGAAGTAGCTAAAAATTAGCGGTTTTGTCGACAAAAAATCACTACTTCGCAGCACTAAAGGGGATTCCAATATAACCTGAACGGTTAAAATTGGATTCAGACGGTGTGCGTTACTCAAGTAATGTTGGACATTATTGAACAAAAGGCGAGTTCACACGTTCAAATTTTCTGCTCAAAATTCGGCCGTAAAACTTGAACGAAATTGGATCAAAATTCGATCACAATTTGGCTATGATGTGCAACCGAAAATTGTTTTAAAATTTGGCTGAGAAATTTGTAATATTTTATAAATTTCTTAAATTTTGTTCCAAAAATTCGCGATATTTGTTATGATGATGTTTTGGTTTTAAGTCCCTTAATGCTGTTCAATCAATTTATATTCTATACACAGCTGTTACATAAGCCTCCTACTCATACGAAATACGCATTAATTCACGTATAAACTCGTTAAAGGTTAAGAACGTATCATTGATGTAAGCCTATTGCTGGAGATATGAATTTAGACGAGGCTTAACTTACTTTGCATGCATTACAGTTGGTCATTCGCGAAAACGAATATTGATCGTTGGCATCAAAAGATTCAGGAACGTAGCTGCTGTCGGTCGAACGACAATCGAACAACTCGATAAGGCTGCTAAACATCTGAAACGCTTGCTCGACCGCGAAGATTTTCGCTCGAAGTTTACTGAAACATCCAGTGCAGGCCATTGAACGGGACGGTGATCGAAGACATTCATCAATTATACGGCGATCCAAATGATCAAACGACAAATTATGAATGAACCAAAACCTCGAAAGCAACTCCGGAACAGTTCCGAGATCGCTCAGGTTTCGCCGTTTTTTGTTATTCTTCTTTCCGGACGAACGATGGCGATTTCTTACTCTAGGTTCATGATTTTGTTCGTGGAATCGAAACACTTGAAACATGTCGAGCACCACGGACGCCACGCGTTCTGATCCACATTTTCCATGCTTATCGACAATGGCAACATGGCTGAGCGCATGAATACGATTGATTGGTGGCACAGCTGCATATAGTAGATAATCAATTTCAGAAAAATGTGCATATTGACCAACGGGCTCCGCTGAACAAATGTATTCAATGCTGGATTCCTGAAAAAGGCACATGGTAGCTGATGATAATGACGGCAATGTTTGTTGATATCCGCCACCAGGACTGTTCGGTAGTGGTGTAAAGCTTGTTTTCGTTCGTGTTAGCTCCATAAATGCGTTTATCAACGTACAGCTGTCACGGGTTGTACTGCTACTGCTGACATCTTCAGCTATGATGTCACTGTGTTCTGTCGATGATACATCATTGCTAATTAATGAAGTAGCAATACGAGGCTTAACGAGTACAGCAACATA
>JASANE010004458.1:0-15127 GCA_030248225.1 Trileptium ribeirensis
ACACACCTAGATGGGTATACAGTGTAACCATATGGGTTCAAACATACATGTAGGGGTAGGTTGCATAAACTCAAAAAGGAATTGAGGGATGTGTACTAAATTGTCTGAGACAATTCAGGTTAACAACTTTTGATAATCTTTTTGTTAAAATTCTTGCCTAGATTTTTATAGTAGCTTAATTACCAACTTTCGCAACTCAAAGACATTTTCTCATTGCCTTCATTCAATTATTCAGAGTTCTATGTGAGTTCTATTAACGATATGCATACATTGTGTGATTTTATAATTTTGTCATTAGCCAAGAAACAGGAGGTCACGTACATGCATAATATGTTTTTAAATCCGAATCTTGTTATAACTCACTTGGCTTGCTTTGGCTAAAATGTATCACTATATAATACATGCATATACATGTATCCTTGATGTAATCACCTGTCATCGCCAATAGTGGTCTTTCTGATATAGGCACATAGTCATGGAACAAATCATCAAATATCGACAATCGTAGCAAAACAATCTCAGGCATATTATAACAAACATTTAAATACCTAGGTAAGCCAAAGCAACCTGCTGCTTAATCAGGTCGCCCTGCCTTACCTAGGGGAGGTAGTCAATTTATTTTAGCTTGTTGCCTAAGCCTGCATTGAATTTTGCCTATCATTTTATTCTATTTGGTCATTCCTGAAATCCTCACAGAACGTTCCCAGCTATATATATGACTTTAAACTGTGGGCAGCGTTACAGTGGAAGACCCTACCGGCGCTATCCGACAACAGCACAATGCTCGACACACCGGGCCGCACCAAGTGGAACGAACCATGAAAGTTGCCGGACATATGAATAGATGCAACAAGAAAGGCAACATGAACAGAAATCTGAATAAAAATAAAATCAACAAAGAGCCAAAATATTGCGAGCCAGAAAACCCAGTCGATCTCTAACTTGACAAATGCAGACTGGATTCAGGGTTTAGGCGTTTGATTCGATCATCTCCTGACACCCTGTTGATACATAAATTTAAGTAACTGATTGGCGATGACGTAGCGAAGCTAGTCCCAGCAGGCTCCTTATCTAGGATATGTTGGGCTTAGGCATAGACCTTAAATTCCGTACATAACATAATATCCAAAAGGATCGAATCTGTGCCTGGGCCCAAAACGTATGTGGGAATTCAAAGGTCGTTTGTTTTCAATTATTCCTATTGACTGACTCCGTTATACACATTATACAATAATATTTGGTGTACCATAATAAACAAAATCATACATTAGCTGAACCATACACGTCAACACACAGAAACTCAAAGTTATGTATTAAAAGTTGCATTTTTAATCAATTTCCTGATGCCCACCACGATTTGTAATGAAAACCCTGGTCTAACGGCGATGACCTATTTTCACAGTTTAGCGCCCATAACGTGGCATATTATGTATTTTCGGCAAAATTTCGCATGTTCCTGGTATTTTCGTACAGTATTCCAACCTTAACATTATTTTCCTTAAGTTCAATAAAAAGTTAACAATTCCCGGCTCCTTCTCTTCTAAAGAACCAATTTAACCACAACTACTGCAGATTTGCAGCATTATTTGCTAATTTTTTCCAAATTCAGCTCGCCCTTAGCGGCGGTACGGTTGCAGGTGCGTGAGTCGAGCCTTGAGCAGGGAAATAATGTGGTGCCTTCGGAGGGACGGGCGTTCGAAGCCTAAAATGTGGGAGTGGGAGTATGACGCTTGCCATCCAGAACCCTGGCGTCGCCATGTATGTCATAGAGTATCATGTACTCATTCAGCACGGTTTGTGCTCTTAGAATATTTTGTACTCACGGAGAACTTTTAGTTCTTAGTGTGTACGCTCACGTATAGCACTATAGTCCTTAAGTACCTAAGTCCTTAAGTCCTTAAGCACTCATAGAGAACTTTTTATACTGTAAGAGTACTTTAAGTATTATTTGAGTATCTTGAACTTATATATTTTATTTTGGGTTTCTAGAGTAGAAACTTTTGTACTCATAGATCGTTCAACAAAGATTTTGTTTTACATTGTATTTATAATCAGTAATTACCGAAATTGCGTAGACTTGGTCTTAAAATTCAGGTTTGCACCGAAGCATTTTATCATAACCAGATTTTATCGATCTTACCGTACTTTCACAGGCATCTAGCGTTTTGCACTGGAAAATTTGATCCAAATCCGTTTACATACAGCACATTTACAAACTATACCAGTAAAATACGGGTTTTCTACAGTCCCGACATACCGATGTTCAATCCATGTTCTTGAACAAGCATGAAAACAATCGTACCCGGAGGCACGGGGCTTTTGTTACAATCGCCTCTCGGCCTGAAATTAGTCAATCTTGAAGATACAGCGGAAGTTTTTGTAATATTAGACTTAGCTCGATAAGGCGGCTTAAAAATGTTTATTTCGTATTTTTCGATTTTTTGTGGTGCAATGTTCCCTATGACTCTTTTACGATATCAAACTGACGACAGGGTGCTACCTAACTTTGTCTTGTCCGGCTATCAAAGTAGGCTCGATGGACATTGCTATAGCACGAGTTAGCTATACTGTTTTTTCACGCAGCCTTATGTAGCTCTCTGGATAATCTGTCTAGTATAGGCTAACTATATAGGACAGGCTATAGTGGCCTGGCGGACTGATTTAAGTGGTTACTGTTTTGATTTATGCTATAACGGTATGAATTCAAATTTAACAGTTGCTGAGGTGTGAAATTCAAACTATGACATCGCTACATCGTGGAAAGCTTCAAATTTTGGACAAGTGCTACTGTTGAAGGACGCCAAAGAAAGAAATTCAAATTTTGGCGCGTGTTTTAGCTACAGTCACGGGACACTCTGTCCGACAAAATTCATAGTCAGCAGTAGATAGAAAATAGCGGTGTTGCCCCCCCCCCCCACCGGTGGGGACCGGTGGTGGTGAGTCATGGGTATTACTCTTATTTATATGTATATATGTTTACCATACATGCATACCTATGTTTATTGTATATATAAATACAGTAGTATAAGAGGGACAGCAGGATCACGCTCCACCGTGGAGCCATCTACAGTAATCCCTCTTATTTTATGCCAAGGAGCAAACCCGTAAGGGCGTAGTAGTGTTTTCGATATTTTAACACACCAGTAAGGACATGATATTATTGTCGACTCTAAACACATCCGTAGGGGTATAATACTGTTTTCGATATTTGATGATTTGTTCCATGACTATGTGCCTATATCAGAAAGACCACTATTGGCGATGACAGGTGATTACATCAAGGATACATGTATATGCATGTATTATATAGTGATACATTTTAGCCAAAGCAAGCCAAGTGAGTTATAACAAGATTCGGATTTAAAAACATATTATGCATGTACGTGACCTCCTGTTTCTTGGCTAATGACAAAATTATAAAATCACACAATGTATGCATATCGTTAATAGAACTCACATAGAACTCTGAATAATTGAATGAAGGCAATGAGAAAATGTCTTTGAGTTGCGAAAGTTGGTAATTAAGCTACTATAAAAATCTAGGCAAGAATTTTAACAAAAAGATTATCAAAAGTTGTTAACCTGAATTGTCTCAGACAATTTAGTACACATCCCTCAATTCCTTTTTGAGTTTATGCAACTCCAAAGCCATGCACGAGCAGCCCAAATAATGTTTTAAATAGAAATACCCTAAAAGCGAACAAAAATTATTTTATTTGCGTCGACAAGTTGGTAATTAAGCTGCTATAAAAAATCTAGTCAAGAATTTTAACAAAAAGATTATCAAAAGTTGTTAACCTGAATTGTTTCAGACAATTTTGTACCCATCCCTCAATTCCTTTTTGAGTTTATGCAACTCCAAAGCCATGCACGAGCAGCCCAAATTATGTTTTAAATAGAAATACTCTAAAAGCGAACAAAAATTATTTTATTTGCGTCGACAAGTTGGTAATTAAGCTGCTATAAAAAATCTAGGCAAGAATTTTAACAAAAAGATTATCAAAAGTTGTTAACCTGAATTGTTTCAGACAATTTTGTACCCATCCCTCAATTCCTTTTTGAGTTTATGGAACTTCAAAGCAATGGACGAGCAGCCCAGATAATATTTTAAATAGAAATACTCTAAAAGCGAACAAAAAAATTATTTTATTTGCGTCGACAAGTTGGTAATTAAGCTGCTATAAAAAATCTAGGCAAGAATTTTAACAAAAAGATTATCAAAAGTTGTTAACCTGAATTGTTTCAGACAATTTTGTACCCATCCCTCAATTCCTTTTTGAGTTTATGGAACTTCAAAGCAATGGACGAGCAGCCCAGATAATATTTTAAATAGAAATACTCTAAAAGCGAACAAAAAGTTATTTTAATTGCGTCGACAAAGAACCCTGGAATATTTGATTTCTCGAATTTACGTTAACTCTCTTGGAAATAATGTAGGTTTTAAGAATGTTAATCAAAAGTATTGAATACAAAAACTCTTTTGTGTCAACGTGGCCCTGATTGCTCAAAATTCAACATGGTCTTAACCATTGAATTATGCGACAGTAAACTTAATCCAAGCCCGTCAACAACCCTATTTTGTTATTTAGCTTAGAAATATGTTACCGAGCGTTTTTCGGTAAACCGTAATCTCGCCAAAATCTGTTCGAGAATACACAGCTCTGCGATAGTAATGCGGCAAATTTGTGTTCGCGGAAATTCAACGAAAATTACCGATTTTTTTTACGAACGAAAATTTAGGGGATTTTGGATTCGCTGGATTTGTTCAAGAACACTGCGAACTTCACCAAGGCAACGATTAATTTCTGGCGATTGTTACGTTAAATTTGTTCGTGAACAGAGACAAATACAAACTACATGTTGACAGGCATTAGATAACAGTTTTCACTGCGAATTCAAAATCACAAAATTCTGTTGGAACACAAGGTGTATTTTTTGGTATTGTTTCTGATTTTGCCAATTTTGTGCTATCGAAAAACCGATGAAATTTCCGCATTTGTTTCGTAACAGCGGTTTGCGATTCGCTATCGGCCAATACAATATAGGATACTCGATGGGTGCACGTTAAGTGAACTCAAAACCGCTTTGTAATTTAGCATTTAAAATTGGAAAATTAAACCTGAGTTGTTCTTTTGGCCTGATAAACTGCCCTGACGAGTTCTTTACCCCTAGATTCTATTTTCGTATCTTCTAAATTTTATACGGTCACTAGATAAAATAATCATCATTTAGAATAGTAATAGCTCTTTGAAAATTTTTATAAAGGAGGTGTTCCTGGCAGCCAGCCAGATGTTACATGAATTTATCCCGTAAATAGCTCAAGACATGTTAGTGTTTCTAAGAGCACTTGGAATGATAAAACTTTTAAATTATAGATGTTTTGAATTGGCAAACCTGTTCATTAAAACTTTAAACATCAAATACTCAACTCTTGTCGAGATAAGCCAATAAACCAATATTGGCACACATATCCGGTGTGTCCTTATGAACCCGAAGGAGCAAATGTTAGAGGCATTAAGTTTTGCTGAAATGAAATTATGCTTATCAAGTACCCTAAAGTGGATCCTTTACATGGAACTTTGTATAATCGATGCTATAAACTTTGTACTTGGGTTGTTTCTGTAATCAATTTGAAATGTTTCACTGATGGCACGTATAGCCTGTCGTATGTTGGATAGTAGTAAATCAAAATTGGGTGAATGATGTGAATAAGACAATTCAATTTTAGTACTCTGGTGTGAGCAAACAGAACTGAGGGTCTGACTTACAGCAAAAATGACATTTGTGTATGCCTTTACATGGGTTTCAACAATGAGAGCGGGCTAAGAAAGTTACTATTTAAATTTGAAAGAGTGGAGTTATTTCAGCGTTTAAAGACCACGTAAGCCAAAACATTGTCAGTCCGTTCCTTTGTTCCAAGCCGTGTAGATGTGCCGAATTAAAATAGCCGACGTAGAGTTATTAGTTTGTGTAAAATCACTACAATCAAGTATTGTGCTCTATGTCAAAACAAATCCATGGTATAACACAATAATTTGCAACAGCTCCAGACAAATTACCTGATAATTAAAACTAACTGGTTAAGACTGTCAGTGGTACAAGTACATCTAGTTTATAACATCATGTATGCTTAAACTAAAATTTTAGGCAAAAGCTAGCATAGTTTGATCACGAAATGTTCCGTGTTTCGTTTGAGGTCCATTCGGATTTCTAAGTTAGTGAGTGTCATGTCGGAATAGTCCTTCGGACTGATGCTTCTTTGTCTCATTTAAAATCGTGCTAAACTAACGTAAACTTTGTGTATAGCATCAAATTTGAGTTGTGGCCTTTCTAGGCCCATCGATCCAAGCCCTAATAATTTTTAACAAAGTTACCTTGAAACTTTGAATCGATTTTAGCGCAAACCTTAGGAGATCATTGTAGTGGCTAGAGTAGTCAGAGACTAAAACTTAGTTAGGCCATGGCCCGTTGGGACACGATTTTGAACTTAGGGAATATATTCTGTAGAAAACTTTAACGGTCAAAACGTAGGAACTAGTGTTAGAATTTAAGTCAAAATCTGGTAATTTGAGAGTGCCAAAACTCAAGAAAATTACTATTGCTATGACTGCAAGTTTAAATTTTTAGAAATATTCCTAGGACCTAGCTTAATGTGAACAGTTTAGCTATTAGGGTCTTAAAAACCAGAGCAACTCTGACAAAATGACTGGGACCCAAATTAAGAATTTCTGTTTATTTATTAAATTTACCAGACTTGGTAATCAAGTTAAACCAATAAAAAATTCTCCAGGAAAATGAGCCAAATGCGTAGCGAAAGTGAGCAAAGTTTCAGTTTTTGCTAAATCATATATAACAAAGCTTTGCTCAGATAGGAGCCCAAAATCCGAAATTGGAGAACTCTGTCGAGCCGAAATTTAACTTTTGAACGTCTTTATTCATATATGCTAGAATCACTTTGATAATATTCATAAGAAAACGGATGAAGAAGGGCATCTCGAAAATCAAGATTTCATCTTATATCCGATTGCACAAATATAAGTAGTCTGCAGAAAATGCGTTATGTCTGTGATTGCAAGAATACAACAATAAAATTGAGCCGAGTTAACACCTTAGTGAAGCAGTTTCCATGAAGTTGTAAATTTATTTTCCGAAAGATCGATGAGGACTAATTCGTTGTTGATCCTAGAATCTATCAGAAGGCGCAGTAAGATAACATTAGTAAGATCTCGTAATTTGCTTTTTGAATGTGGAACGTTATCACAGTGACAAGAAATATAGCGGCTGTTAGATTGAGAGATGTTACATCATTTCCGATAGTTTAAGCGTACAAATACTTAGTTGGACACTTGTAGGTGTGAATTTGAGCCCAGCTGGAATATCTAATATTGAATGTTAGATTGATTTCAGTAGCTGGAACAGAATTCATCTTTAATCAGCATCAACTAAGTTTCGACGAGCTAGTATATATAACTCGACGAGTAAGGAATTCATGTCTCGACCAATGGTGTAATTCAGTCCATCAAGAGTCAATTTTCGTTACCGACAACTAAATTATTAGCGATCATTTCATGCAAATTTATAATAGTTACTGAGCAAAGCCTATAGTTTGCGAAAGCAATTGAATACCAATTCTAGGAAGGCCATACACACAAGATAACTCTGTGTGCCATGGAAAAAAATAAGATGAGCGGGATTTACTGGTCAAACCAATAGCGATCATTTCATGCAAATTTATAATAGTTACTGAGCAAAGCCTATAGTTTACGAAAGCAACTGAATACCAATTCTAGGAAGGCCATACACACAAGATAACTCTGTGTGCCATGGAAAAAAATAAGATGAGCGGGATTTACTGGTCAAACCAATAGCGATCATTTCATGCAAATTTATAATAGTTACTGAGCAAAGCCTATAGTTTACGAAAGCAACTGAATACCAATTCTAGGAAGGCCATACACACAAGATAACTCTGTGTGCCATGGCAAAGAAATAAGATGAGCGGGATTTACTGGTCAAACCAATAGCGATCATTTCATGTAAATTTATAATAGTTACTGAGCAAAGCCTATAGTTTACGAAAGCAATTGAATACCAATTCTAGGAAGGCCATACACACAAGATAACTCTGTGTGTCATGGCAAAGAAATAAGATGAGCGGGATTTACTGGTCAAACCAATAGCGATCATTTCATGCAAATTTATAATAGTTACTGAGCAAAGCACAAGAAAACGCAACCGAAGAAGCAACGGCTATAGTTTACGAAAGCAATTGAATACCAATTCTAGGAAGGCCATACACACAAGATAACTCTGTGTGCCATGGCAAAGAAATAAGATGAGCGGGATTTACTGGTCAAACCAATAGCGATCATTTCATGCAAATTTATAATAGTTACTGAGCAAAGCCTATAGTTTACGAAAGCAACTGAATACCAATTCTAGGAAGGCCATACACACAAGATAACTCTGTGTGTCATGGCAAAGAAATAAGATGAGCGGGATTTACTGGTCAATCCAAAACCAATCAATTCAAATTACGATGAATTTTAACTAACAGTAAGAATTCCTGTAATGTCCGACTCGACGGGAAAACGCCTGTGAAAACCCATTATCAAAACTATAAGCATAAAACACTTGCTAGTCATTTAGGTCACTCAACATTTTTCAATGTCTCTTGGCCTTGTGTTAGTTCACAAATAAAATGCAGATCCTTAAGTTAAAGGCCACTCAGAGCGCGTAAAATCCCACGCCCCTGCATGTATCTAGCAACTTGTAAATCGTAGAATTCTGGGGGACAAACTCAAAACTTCTGTAATACGCAGGTAAACTTAAGATGACCCTGTCAACCATCCTATTTTGTAATTACCTATAAAATTTGTTACGGAACGCTTTTGGGATTTAGCGAATTTGAAAGATGGTCGATTGAAATTTGGCGTTAATCTGTTCGCGAACACACTGCTCGCGACTGAAATCTAGCCATTTTGTGCCCACGAACATTCAACTAAAATTACCCAAAATTCTAAGAACGAAAATTTGACGAATTTTAATTAAACCGGTTTGTTCGCTAACACAAAAAGCTTAACTGCAGGATCGATTTGCTTGTGACGTCACTATTGCATTAAATTTGAGACTCAATAATCCAAATTTAAATAATTAGGCATTAGGGGACAGAACTTCGGTAAATTGAAAATGCAAGGAAAATGTTGGTTCGAACACAAGGTATAATTAGTGGCACTTAATTTGATTTTGCCAATTTTCGGTTAGCGAAAAATCGAATGAAATTCAACCTGTTTTCCTTCGATATCGCTTATGAAAATAAAGGATGGCTGGTGGGGTCAGCTTAAGTTTACTCACACATAACGGATGAAGTAATTTCAAGTAAGTAACAAATTCGGTAGCTCTTAAACCCTTTCAGCTAAAACTATGCCCGTAGTCATTGCCAAACCATAAGCGAGGTTTCTAGTTTGCAGCCATCGAGCTCGATGGACCCCTCTCGTCCGATATGCCGTTCAGAAATAATCCTAAGGTGAGTCACCAGGTACGTACGTTGTCGTTGATAAAGAGATCAATAGTCCACAAAACGTTACGAGCGACCAAAATCAGTGTCTTTTATCCGACGAGCTTAAGATAAAATTTACAATTGCTGAAAACCAAGCAAGGCTCTATAACGAAGCGTTAAGAAATAAATGTGTATGGAGCCAACTTATGCCGAAAATCAATCCTGCATCTCACACGGAATAAGAGATATAGGAACGAAAAATCGTCGAAAAATGGCCGTTAAGGAACCGACTATAAATAAAACTAGGCTGAATGGTTTTCCTAAATCTAAGACCACCGAGGAGTTTTCGAACCTTAATACTTCAGCTGATAGGAAGTGTAATAAATATAAGCACGTTCGGACGATCGTAGGTGCCATTCAAAAATGACATGGTACTCGTTGAAAGACTTCATATCGGTCGTTTGGTTATTGAAAGAAATGTCAAAACCTGAAAGAATAAAAGCGACCCAAGCGAGGCAAATTTAGATCGTGCGACCTTTAAGTTAACGGTGTTGATAAGCGCTGATAAGACACCATGTTGCTGCACATAACCAACCTGCAAGTTTGCACAGCAAAACGAAGAGCAACCTCAAAATTTATAAGTTTTGAGCTTTGTTCAAACTCGTTGAGGAGTCCTAGTTAGGAACGAAATCGTGAGCCAAACTCATTCAAACTCGAAGGGTTGTGAAAATTTAACACAAACCAAAACTTGAGACCTTCAAGTGAACACGGGGAAATCTGCTGCGCTTTGAGAACAGGGCATATAATTTTATAAATTTATTTCAGTCTCCTCGAGAGTATTGAAATGATTACCACCAATGGGTTCTTGCAAATCATTTCAGGTACAATTTTAGGCTTCCTTGAGTGTCGGGTGGGGAACGACGAGTCGACCATATTACCTATGGGTTGACCCTTCACGGGAGATCTCTAATGAATCATACCACAAAACTAAACACGTGCGCCAACGAAAGGCGCCAGACCGAACACCCTGACAATGACAACGCCTGCGGCCTGGAAACCTAATCAATTCCCTGGGAGTAGGTGCATCGCTGCCTCTCAGCTCAAGGAAGCCTAGTTCGTATGGGCACGGTTTAGTAAGAAGCCGACGGTGCATCTGGAAGTGGGTAAGCAGTTTTGACTGTTGGCAGAAGTTTTTGTTTTTGCTTTGGTTTCGGCCGAATCGAATCGAAAATTTTTCGTTTAATACACTTGTTCTATGAGTACAAGGTAGACTGTGTAAAATTAAAATGTGCTTCATGGGTTCGAATTATTCGAAGTATGCAGAACGCGTCCATGAGTACAAGCTACTCTATGAATATGAAAAGCGCACAATGAGTCCAAATTATTCTATGTGTACAGAGCGTGTCCTATGAGTACAAGGTACTGCATGATTATAAAAACTGGTAAATGGGTTCAAATTATTCGAAGTATGCAGAACGTGTCTACGAGTACAAGCTACTCTATGAATATGAAAAGTACACAATGAGTCCAAATTATTCTATGTGTACAGAGCGTGTCCTATGAGTACAAGGTACTGCATGATTATAAAAACTGGTAAATGGGTTCAAATTATTCGAAGTATGCAGAACGTGTCTATGAGTACAAGCTACTCTATGAATATGAAAAGTGCACAATGAGTCCAAATTATTCTATGTGTACAGAGCGTGTCCTATGAGTACAAGGTACTGCATGATTATAAAAACTGGTAAATGGGTTCAAATTATTCGGAGTATGTAGAACGTGTCTATGAGTACAAGCTACTCTATGAATATGAAAAGTGCGCAATGAGTCCAAATTATTCTATGTGTACAGAGCGTGTCCTATGAGTACAAGGTACTGCATGATTATAAAAACTGGTAAATGGGTTCGAATTATTCCTAGACGAGGACAGGCCGCGTTCCATGAATACAAGATACTCTGTAAAGCTGCGTTCACACGTTCAAATTTTTTGCTCAAATTTTGAGCTCAAAATTTGAGCAAAAATTTTGAACGTGTGAACGCAGCTTAAGTACCAAAGTAATCTATGACCACGGGATGCTGTAGGAGTATAAAAATGCTCCATGTACCCTATTTGTACTTAAAACGCACTATGAATGCAAAATCCACAAATTACTACTAGGTATTCTATAAGTACAAAGCGTGCTTAACGAAAGTGTTCTTTGAGTACGGTGCCAATAAGTCCAACACAAGGTATTCTATCAATGAGCACAACAAGTGCTCTGTGAGTTCAAACAATTGTATGACTATAAATTGGTGTTCTACGGGCAGAGACGTGCCTGTGAGTGCACAAAGTATATTTTATGACCAACGACGTCTATCAATACGTATGCGTGAAAAAATCGATAGATTTTCGTGCATTTAAAAATATGATTCTATTCTCGCCGATGCATGTAGTCACGGAAATTTGAAAATTTAAAATACAAGCAATTATTTTATACCGACTGTTTGTTTCAGGTGAAAAATGATATTTTACATGGGTCTCAATTTAGTTATAGCATAAAAAGTTAGATGTAAAGCAAAAACAAAATTCAAGTCAGCTCTGTATGATACGGAATATTATTTGTTTTACCTTACCGAATATCCCAACTGCTATATTATGATTGCACACGCAACGCTCGTATAGGTACTAGCTGTAAGGAATCAAATTACAGCAGTGAATGAGTTAGTATGTGAAACCATTGACATGATATGAAACAAACATTGACAAGTTAATAAAATATTAATCATTTATTGCAATATTATTATTTGATTATCATTGCAGTAATATTTCTTAAAATATATATTATATTTATTTATAAAATATTTATTGCTAAGCATTCAGATATATATTTATTTGTATTATACATAATACCAAGAGTACACTTTGGAAGAGTATGACGCTTCCCTGCACTCTAATGTTAGCCCATGTTTGTTGTCACGGACGGTTTTGGCCTGACGCTCCTTATTTCTGAGGTTGTCGTTATGCACAGACACCTTTTCATTTATTTCCTTGATTACGTTCACAGCGAGTCTTTGACCAATTCACTGCAGCAGTAGGTCTCTCCAATACTTAGTCGCGCACGCGTAGCAGTCGCAATATAATCGCCGAACATGTCATTGACATGTAACTGTTCTATCAACCGACAATTGCGTTCACACCATTAAGCTCTCCACTATAAGGTTATTGCTGTTGCTTTTTCACTATCATCTGCTATTTATGCCCTTTGAGTCTGTTCATTGGAATACAATTTTAACGAAAGCTTTACGACTCACTCTGTGGTGTTTTTCCAAATTCTATTGTGTTTGGGCGTACTTTCCAAAGTACTCATTTGGACAAAGCGATTCCTTCAGCATTTCGTACTCCGATAATTTCTGTTCACGATTCCGATACTTCTATGATAATGGCTCGTAAGGATCTTGTATTTTGTTATCTCTTGATTTGCTTTAGTATGCACCTTGGCGGATTATTTGTTGACCCATCTTCCAAATGACACGCCACTGTAGTACTTCAGTGATATTCACGTATGGGGTAGGCCTTCAGTGCAAACCTCGGCAGTTTGCCAAAGCATAACGGTCATCAGCAACCGCCACAGTACTATGTGAAAGTAAGGTAAGGTTACCACGGTAAGGATCATAGAAGAAAGAAGAAATTTTCGTTGATGTTGTGTGGTACTAGTGTGACATTGTGCGTTTACTGTTAAGTACTCCCAGTTTAATATCTTGCTCCAGCAATCGGTTTAATATTAATGAACGGGTGTCGTAATGTTCTACTGATGTTATATCGTGCTCTGGGTACTTTTCATCTATTGAGAAATAACCAAATATACATTTTTAAATAAGTTATGGTTCCATGAGTGGAAAATGTATGCGATTATCAAACTGTACAACATCAAATCTCATAAAATAAAAATTATGATGAAATTTTAAGTTTCAGTGATTGGAAAGTTATCCAAACATTAAAACATAAATATGTTATTAATGTCACAGTAGCCCGAGTAACCCTGAGGTGCGTTATGTTATAACGTTAGAAAAAAACAGCCTAGAGATTGGGTTCTGGGGCGGTAGCCACCCGACTTAGCCTTAGGCTTAGTGCATATATCATATAAGAACCTTAGCTTTGGCTAAGACTAAGGACCTTAGCTTTGGCTAAGACTAAGGCTAAGGCTTAGTATATCGAGAACGGCATGGCCAGCATTTTATTTCCGCCCCTCATGGTTACTTAGTCAGTCACAGATAAGGCACCTCAATATCGCAGCTTTGTTTGTCAAAAGTTTTGTATTTACTACAAAAGAGTTAGGTTATTGCCCATTAACAACTTTTTTATAAATACTCGTATTTAAAAGAAAACGGCGAAATTCTGAGAATATTATTGCAGAAAAAATGTTTTGATTATTACCATGGTAAATTCGTTTGCCCGTACAAAGAAAGATTGCCGTGAATCTAAGCTATTCCAAAACTTCACAAAAACCAAATCAAATTCAGATATATTATTTCGAACAAATTTTCTTATACCAAATCAGTATCTAAGATGAGGTGTAGTGTGTTCAAACTGATTTATCACAGAATATTGAGATCATCAAAGTCAAAGTTTAGATATAAGTACTTTTGTAATAGCTGGATTATTAGTAGCAACGGTAGGTATTTTGCAGATATCTAATGTCAAAAGCAACATCCTTACAGTCAATACCCATGATTTTACAACTATGTATATTAAAATAGACCAGAAGGATATTGCTACTATATTGTCTAAGCTCATTGACGATAGTTTTATTAAGTCTAATAAAAATTTAATAACGTCGAAGGGGATGAGGGCAAATAGGTGCAATACTTCTGACAAAAATGCTATCAACCTTTGATTGTAATAACATTAAACATTGCCTTCGTTGGCTCATGGATGATCTGTATTTCACATTCGGTAAACTTACGTTTAAATGATGATCTGGATTTCATATTCAGAAAACACGTTTAAATGATGATCTGGATTTTATATCCAGAAAACACGTTTAAATGATGATCTGCATTTCATATTCAGAAAACACGTTTAAATGATGATCTGGATTTCATATTCAGAAAACACGTTTAAATGATGATCTGGATTTTATATCCAGGAGACACGTTTAAATGATGATCTGCATTTCATATTCAGAAAACACTTTTAAATGATGATCTGGATTTCATATTCAGAAAACATGTTTAAATGATGATCAGGATTTCATATTCAAAAAACACGTTTAAATGATGATCTGGATTTCATATTCAGAAAACACTTTTAAATGATGATCTGGATTTCATATTCAGAAAACATGTTTAAATGATGATCAGGATTTCATATTCAAAAAACACGTTTAAATGATGATCTGGATTTCATATTCAGAGAACACGTTGAAATGATGATCTGGATTTCATATTCACAGAAAACACGTTTAAATGATAATCTGGTTTTCATATTTAGAAATCACGTTTAAATGATGATATGGATTTCATATTCAGAAAACATATAATAAAAATTTCCAAAAATTTCACATTAGGTATCGCGGCTAGCAAAGCTTAGGTTTCTTGACCGAGGCAGGCTGTGACAAAATCCTGAGCAATACGTAACTGAACGAAGAA